>SNQJ01S0048442.1:29527-60239 GCA_010110895.2 Picea sitchensis | reverse complement strand
CTTTTAAGGAGTCTGAAAAAAGCTTAACTATGGACTCCGTCAGGAATATTCTTCTGGACCAATTTAACGAGTGTGAAAGAATAAGGTCACTCGACGATCTTTTCAATTTTAGGGAGTCTGAAAATAGCTTAACTATGGACTCCATGGGGGTTTATTTTTCATAAGTTTAGTCCCTCAGGCCCGAAAAAGGGATAAAATTATACCTGAGAGTACTCTTCTAAAGAACATGAGTTCCATAGAGTATACCTTTGTTCGTACAGTTGACTATCCGGACCAAAAAAGAGGTAAACTACCGCCGGACAGACGTGACTTCAAATTTCAGTTTAACGAGCATGAAAGGCCACAAGATCGCTCGACAATCTTTTCATGTTTAGAGGGTATGAAAAGGGCTTAAAAGGAGACCCATTTAAGGAACGTTCTTTTGGACCAATTTAATGAGTGTGAAGAAAAAAGGTCACTCGACAATCTTTTCATCTTTAAGGAGTCTGAAAAGGGCTTAAAGAAGAATCCATAATGGTTACTTTTCTCAGTTAATCCAGATGTTTCTTTTGGATCTCAAAGCGAGCTTGAAAAACAACAAAGTTAGCTCATGATTGACTCTTTATGAGTCGATGCCTGGCATCTCCTCGGGGGAGATGTATGCTCCAACGAAAACATTGTCTATGATGCCAGGGGTTCTGGAGATATTGATAGGTATCGTTTCAGCAATGGTTTCCATATTAACCTCAACATAGATCTTGTGTGTAGCTAAGGGATTAGTATGACAAGACCTATCTCCAGTCATAGTCACGGTGAATTCTCCTGCTTCGATTCGACTTAACTTTGGGAGGAAATATGATCTGTGATGAAGATCTTCCCAAGGCTTGTCTGGAATAGTCATTGTTTCGATTACTGCTTCATCAGAAGGAAAGACTAGGTCTAACGAATCGACGTTAGCGAGAGAACCCTGAGCCCAAATAGGCTCTAGAAGCGGATCTAACTCTTGTGCAGGAGTCAGATCAGGGTTAGCTGAAGCTTGCTGGACTAGAGAGTACGCTACTTCAACTGCTGACAAGGGCATGGACATGCCAGGGTGCCCTGTATCATCCATCATGGTTGATGGAGAAGGAAGAATCCATGGATCCTCGAAGTAAGTTGTGCGGAACGAAGAAACTTGAAAAAACTCAACCTTATGATGATTAGATATGAATTTAACATCGCCCTGCTGGGGTGGGTAATCGAAGGTACCCATCAAAGATGGGCACAAACCAACTCCTACATTGATGATACCCGGTTGAGGATTATCAATCAGCGGGACCGTGGATGCCCCCAAAGCTAGGTCATGTCTAAAGAAAGACAATTGATCGATGGTCACTATCCGGCCCTCGTGTGGAAACAAAAAGACTCGAAAAACTGTAGAAACCACAGCTTGCATAGCATAAGTCCAACTCCTTCCTAACAAGAGGTTATAGTCGAGGGGAGTGTTGACTACCTCTACTTCAACACACACGGTATTCCCTCCTAACTGCACGGGGAAGGAAGGAACGATGCCATGTGGTCGGAAAGAACGACCGTCGAACGCAGTGAGGAGAGTAGGTGATGGAGACAAAACGGGTTGGCCAATGGCGTTCCAACATGCCAATGACATAACGCAAGTCGAGGCGCCCTCTTCGACCACTGTACGGAAGATATTCCATGTAAAAAATTTCGTGGGGTAAGCCACTACTATCTGAAACGCTACATGATAAGGCAGATGAGGTTTTAAGTTAGTTGTATCCAACATGATGGTACCCGAATTACAAGTCTCAATAGAGCCTAAAGGGGTTAACAAAGCCTTCCTTTGAGGAGGGCAACTTTGGAGGACCTCCAAAGTAGACATCACACAAGGGGTTTGTGATAAATATTCCACCACAGAATAGTTCTGGGTGGCCCTTGCGTTTGGGTTATGAGAACCCTTTTTAAATGCACCTTTTGGAATGCGTTTCATTGTTTCTCCCAACGTTTTCTCAATCTGTAGAGGAAGAGATGGGAGGTCATCTTCTTTTCCTTTCTTAGAAGTGCTTGGTTTACTATAATCGTGTTCTCTAGTTGATATGAAAGCATCACCCTTAACCATATATACATTCGCGGAAGAGGGGTTGTTAGGAGGTGGGTAGGTTTTTTGGCTGCCCCCTTCTGTACTTGCAGAGGCTTGAATTAAAATTTTCCCATGCTGAAAAGGATTAGTCAACACTGCTTGTTGTTGTTGTGTGACAAATTTTTGGGCCTCTGCAAGTCGAGGACATAGATGGGTCGGGTGGTCTTCCGCGCACAAGTTGCACAGATACCTCGCCTTCCATTTTTCAGTGTTGTCCCCGCCAGCATTATCGTTGGGTTTTTTATCCCCCTTACCCTTCTTTCATTGTTGTTTCTTCCCTTCAGGCTGATGGGTTGCCTTTGGGTTAGTCAAGTGCATTGTATGTACTTCCGACGTTTGAGTAGGGGGAGCAGCCAAAGCAGTAGTTTGGTTGGCCGCTGTGTGTTGTATGGATAACTGTTGCAACTGCTTTGTCAATTGCTCAGTGGGCTTAGTTTGTGTTGAACCGACGATACCATCGGCATGTGGTCCAGCTCTCTGTCTAGTTTTATCCAGTATTGAACGTGGCGCATCAGGCAAGATGTTGTATAATAAACCAGACTGAGAATAGATGAGCTCAAACTGTTGAGCCCTCATGATGTCATCTTCTTCAGAGAAAAATCCAAAGGTTGCGACATCTTTGGATAAATCTGGGACCAAAGAATTAAGGAACCACTCAAGAAGGAATGCTGGTGGGACTGGTACTTTGATTAAACTCTTCCAGCATCTCCATTCTCGGATGTGATCCAAGATATGGTCCGCTGTTGTCTGTTTTAAATTAGCGAGCAATTCCGTGCCAGCGTCATATCTCACAGGTAACTGGAAATGGTTAAGGAAAGCCATCGCCAGTTCGCCAAAAGAAAAGTATCTTGAGCGATCGAGCTCGATGTACCATTTCGTGACACTCCCAATGAGAGTACGTTGAAACAATCGCAGTTGTACGGAGTCATCCTTCAATAAGTTAGATGAGCACCATAGATGGAAGGTAGTCACATGATCCCCTGAATCTTCATTAGGTTTGGCTTCGAACTTTGGAATGTCCGAAGGCAACTTCGTCGGCATAGGAGGCCAACGTGGATCGTGACAAATGGGGTCATTCAACAACCTTGTCAAATATGGCAAGTGTAAAGTCGCTAGGAATGGTAATTTGGGTTGTTGTTGATAACCAGGGAAAAAGGGTCCTGGAGTTTGACTGGCACCAGGTTGCCAGGAAAAGTTTGGTTGCTGGCCCAGGTTTTGGTAGAAACCATGGCCTTGACCAGCATAAGGATTTTTCATATGTGAAGACATCATCGGTTGGTTTCCCAAATAGGACATATATGGTTGGGATTGCAATGTATTCGAAGGACTTTGGGAAGGATTACCCCATGCCGGTCCTGTGGGGATAGGCATAGTGGTTTGTACGGGGTTCCATTGATTGTGGAAAGAATTTCCCCAGATCGACATTCCGAAGGAGGGAATGGATCCTTGCCCTGAATTCCAAGGTCCTGTTATGTTTGCCCCCTGCGCAGGAATAGTACCCTGCACAGGAGTAGATTGTCCAAAAATTGGGTTGCCCCCAGTCGGGAAAGTGGCTGATGAGAAACTGTTGTTACCAAACGTTTTGTTCCAAGAAAACGGTGTCGAACCTATCGACATACTGTGCGCAGGTGTTCCTTGACTCCCTCCTCCAAATAAACTAGTGTGTGTAGGCTGCCCGGTAGACTGTTGATGCGGACCACCAAGCGAAGGGGATGAAGGAGGGATATGACCTCCTGCGTAAGGAAAAACGTTAAAAGGGATAGGAATGCCCCCAAGTTGACCTTGTAGAGGAGCGTTAGAGCTCCCTACCCCCAGACCCAAAGTCTATAGAGTGGAGTAGGTTAGTGCAGGACTCGTACCCGAACTAGGCATACCGTATGAAAACGGAGGGCCGGTCCCACTAAATGTGAAGGGGGTTGTGGACGCCTCCATAGACGGGTTCGGTCCACTATGTGACGTAGTTGCGGCCGAGACCATGGTGGCTCGAACCGACAATGGTAAGTTAGGAGATGATTCTCCTATGGTAGCAATTGTGGTGGGAATTAAATAATTCCCCGAAGAAGTAACAACATTCGTTTCCATAGCTGTGTGAGGCACTGTCTAGCGCTCGTGAAAAACTGGTAAAACAAAAGGTGCCAAGAAATCAGTGTTTGGGGTTTCAACCGAGCCAAGAGTGGAAATTGATTCCTCTGAGTGATTCTCGGGCACAATGAGTTGTGACCCGGTGACTTCAAAATACCCTTGTTGGTCTAGCTTCCACCATAAAGGTGGCGGGGGTGGCTCCACTGTAACCGGTGGCAGGCCAAGAAGCCTTCGTGACCGGCGGAGCTCAGGATCCTCCACTGTGTGAGAAGATCCAAGACACTCTATGGTAGTCTAAATGCACAAAAGTAACACACACTAAAAAAATTCCCTAGCAGATAAGACACACAAACACTAAATTAATTGGAAGAACAGTTACAACAGCCAACACTAGAGCAACTTACCGGTGCAAGTGCAACTCGAATACGGAAGCACCCTCTGGGTAAACTCTGCAAAGCGTGGCCCGATGTTTGTCCTAGGTACCGCGGTATACCCCCGCAGTCACCTGTGTATGTCCCTATCAAAGATTGGCAACTAGCTTGCCAGCTCGCGAACAGTCACCAGGCGGGTACAGTCGAAAGTCGGGTAGACCACAATGAGTAGGGTATCAAGCCCGAAACCTGTCAAGGGTATCGAGAGAAAATGGTCCGAAAGACAACTAAGGACCTCGAACAGATTGGAGACCCATGAAGCCCCGTGGCAAATGAAAACGACGAAATCCCAAAACAAGCCCTCGATATGTGTTCTCCACTACGATTGGTCCGGCTTTGGAGGGGTTATCTCCGCTACCTTTCCGCATGCGACCTCGTGTTTATCCCCTGTGTTAGAGGGGGGTCCCGGATAAATTCCATGAAACTGGACTTAGACACTCCCTATCACAGACTCCAATGTTTCATTTTTAAGTGGCCTTGAAGAGTTTCCTCTCCAACCTAATCCAAGGCCCTAGTCCTGAACTAGTTTGTGAACTCTACAAACATAAAAGTCTAGTAGATTTTAAATTTAGCGTTACTTTTTAGATCTTTTGATTATGTCAAGGGGTATGAGGGTAAAACTGATGATGTGTAAAGACAAAAGAAAAAATCAATAAAAAAATATGGAAACAAAAGACTTTTACTAAATGCAAAATTTCAACAACTTTTCATAAAGAAAGATTTCTTTTTCTTTTCAATTTTTCTAAGATTTTATGTAGAAAACATAAAGGAATTTCGCTAGACTACGAGCTACTTATGCTCTAAATGCACTGCAAAAACTTACGAAATGAAAGACTTCTCCCTAGCTAATGATGCAGAAACACATTCTTCAAACAAAAGAAAAATAAAATGAAAAGATATTTTTTTTTATTTAAGTGCTAATAAAGCAACAAAGGGAAAATACCGACAAGCAAAAAACCAAGAAAGACAAATTCTGGCTTAAAGCGCAGATCGCAAAGAATCGGAGTAAAGACACACAATGGCAATAAAGAAAACAAAGACTCTTATGCTTGTCTAAAAACCATAAAAAAAATTATTTTATTTTTTGTCAACTATCAACTGAGAAAAAGCAGGCTAAGGGTAAGATAACCTAACCTACTGACTGTTCAACCCTAGACTCAAACACCTGAGAGGAATACTTTTCATCAAGGGAGGGGATGACTGCCCCACCCTAAACAAAAGTAGCCTGTCCAACACGCTACTGTCACTAAAACAGCACGCGTGCAAACGCGTGCTGAGATAAAACAGGAAGCGTGTACACGTTGGTTGACCTTGTATAGGCCGCATTTATGTCCAAATTCTAAGACAAAGATGAAAACAGATAGTCCAGACCATGAAGAGGCCTCTGGTATTGATAACCAGGGTCCCTTAAAGGCTTGGATGTTTTTTCTAACAGAAAAAAAAAAATTCAAGGAATATTAAAGCGACAAAAGCAATCTAAAATAGGACTGTGAACCAGCAAGACTCAGACAGAATCCCAGAAAACCCCCTGAGAATGTATAATTCTGACAAGGAAGAGGAGGACTACCTCTAAATTTCACTGAACTCCTACACGATACTGCTATCTCTACAACTGGCGTTCACACGCGGGTTGTAAGAGGATAGGGCGCGGACACACGCGTGCATCCCTTCTACAGGCCGCGTGTACCTCTGTGTGTCCTGACAACTACCGTCAAGCAAAAGTTAGGGAAAACTGGTATGAAGAACCAGGCTCCCTGCTAGCTCAGACCTTACAGAAAAAAAAAGGCAAAGAAAACAGAAAACCTAATTCTTAATATACCCAAAAACTCAAATAAATCCGGAAACCCTAAAGAGTATTTTCCCCGGTACGGTCGCCAATTCTGTTGTCGGGAAAAACACCCTATGGACTAGCAAACTAGGGTCAGACTTGTATGCAGATTTTGACCGAATAGAAACTACTTTTTTACCTACGACCCAAGATTAAAACCCATTTTTCACAGTAAATGCATAGGAAAGTACCACCAACCTTATTACCGGTGTTCGATGTAGATCCTTCATTTCTCTTCGATTACTTGCTTGCGATGTTCCTTCCACAGATGACCTGCAATCAAGACAAATAACAACTATGCATACATGCTACTTCTCTACTTAAGGGTTAGAAATCAAGCATAAATTAACCAAACCATAGACAATCCATGCATTGGGATGGGAAAAGTATTCTTTTATTACTGAAAATGAATCAACTTACAATCAAAGCTAAGACCGGCCACCATTCCTTGAACCTGATCCTAGGCTCCTCTTCTTCTGTCCTTCAACTGCTTTGCGTTAAATCTCCTTTGGCATGAGGAAAGGCTAAAGGGTTGGGACAATGGATTACGAAAATGGGCAGAGTTTCTTCACTATATTTTTTCCTTCTTCCAAATGGTACCCCTACACCTTCTTTTATAGGCTAGAAGGAGATAGGTATTTGGACGAACCCTCGGCCATGCATGGTCGGGAGTTTCAGTTAACTCACCCATAGCTTTTTGTTTCGTCGGAAACTTTCATTTTTTCGTGCTTCTGAAGGTACACGCAGGCTGTAGTGGGCCTACTAGCATGGACATTGTAGATACACGCAGGCTGTAGTGGACCTGCTAGCGTGGACTTTTAAAAATGGAGTTTTTAGAAGAGTTGTTCAGTAGTTTTTGGCAAAGAAGGGATATGAGATGGCCAGATGTCAGGTAAGCATGTGTAGTGCAATTTAGGGTTATAAAACCAGGGCAAGGATCAGATGTTGTTTCCGATACTTCACCCCGAAGTATTGATTCGGTCAGAACCTGGTCGTACGACTCTGAGGTTCTTCAATCCGAATTGGTGGATTGTTCAGACGATTCCAGCAACAATGAGAAATATGATATGGCCACCAAATACAAAATCATCATTCAATCTGAGATGCATAAGATAGCGGCAAGGCCACGACTACTTCCATACTATGATATGATCCGATGGGTGCTAGATCATGTAAACATCCCGACCAGGACCATTATCAACAAGCAGAAGGTAACCATTGGGACCTTCAGACCAAAACATTTGTAGGCAATGTACAAATTGTCATCCACGCCGAACTTCGCATATAATGTAGAGTTTTTGGAGGGTTTTAAACAGAAAGAATGCGAGAAATACGACAAAAGTTTATCTGATTTGATCAAAGATTGGGTCTCACACCCTGCAAATTTCAGGGCAGATAGTAATGGAGTTTATTCCATCTCTTCCTTAGAGCCTCATTTCAAATATGTAGCAATGATGACCTATAGTCTATATGGAAAGGAAGACACCACACAAATTTTCCTCTCGTGGGTGCCTCTGATTCACACAGTTGCGGAAGGCTATTCCTTCGACTGGGCCAAGTTGTTGTTAGATATCCTAACCAATTGGATTACAGAATATTGGATGTAGAGGGAGAATGGGAACGTCACTTCATTTTTTATGTTCGCATACATCATGGATGTTGTTTGTTTCATGACGCATTTTCCTCTAATGAGCTGGAGCTGGACTCCATCGGAGGCTGAACTTATCCATGCCTATCGGGAGGATAAGGCAGCAGACTCCATATACAAGATTTTCAATTGGGTAATGGTGCCAATGCATGTCTCCATTTTCAGCAGCCCACCGCCCAGATTTTCAGATAACATTGCGGCCAATTTAAACAGTGTGGCCGACCGGTATGTAGAGGCAGAGTTTTCATATATCAGAGTTTTCGGCACTTCTGTTCCTACATATTCTCTACCATTATTTATACCGGATAGGTGGGCTTGTCGCGAAATTGCTAAGCAAACCGTAATTGGTGGCATAAGAAAAGAGCTTAAAGGATTCTCGAAGAAGGTATGGCCACCCTTCACAATTCATTTGAATGCCTATTCTTTATTATATTTCGGACATGCAAAGGCCGATGCAGCAGCCTTGGAAGACATTAAATTGGTCCACATTGAATTCAAGAAACACGACCCACACAGGGTCATGAGTAATCACATGGCCAGTTGTGGCCTTAAGAGATATGAACACGAGAATTCACCTCACGATGATATCTTTCGAGGTGTGAGATTTTATACCGAGGTCTTGAGTCGAGTGCATGCCTTGTCTCCTGAAGAAATGGCTGATTTTTTCAAATTCCAGGAACACAGGCGGAGTTTCCTTCCTCCTATCTTGCAGGGTAAAAACCCATCGACTTCAGAGGTACAAAAAATGGAAACTAAGAGCTCCAAGGATTCAAAACCTAACCGAGAGGAATACCAGGAAAAGAAGAAGCGAGTCGAAGGCCCGAAGCACAAAGCCAAGATTCCCAACCCTCCAAACTAGCCTACCTCGGTTGTTACCCTGGGGAAATCAGCCAAGCAAATCGGTAGCCCCATCGCTTCGATCACTCCCCTACAGTCTACAAAGGGGATCCTAGACGCAAGGTGGATTTTCGGTGAAGAGATAAATCCTATTTCCATGGAAGAATTACCTCCTAACGAATTTTTCTTCGACAAGAAGAGAAAGGTAGTTGTAAAACAGGAGCTTTATCGGGAAGTAGGTACGGTAGCCAAAAAGTTTAAAATTCTAGCCGACGGAATAACCATGAAGAAAGAAGAGTTTGCAACGCAGATAGCAGAGACGTTGGGGGATTTTGCTACCGCCAACCAATATTCTGTCGGGTCCCTTAAATAATAGTTGAAGCGAAAGAATCGTTTGATCAAAACTTTGGAGGCCAAGCTAGTTACAACAGAAGCAACTGTCAGGGATCAGGAAAACACAGGTATAGAGCAGGCTAGAGTAGTTGACCAAAAAGAGATTGAATGACTCAAGTCCGATATCGAACAATCACAGTAGGTGGTATATTCCAACAAATCTCATATAGGTCAGCAAGAATATTTGATAGTGCGGCTACAGGCTGAATTGAATTTCGTCGAAAAATAGGTGATAGATATCGGGATATTGAAATCCCAGGCCATAGAAATCCGAAAAAGAGTGTCGACAGCTCAGCAAGATTTACTTGCTATAATAGAAACCATTGAAAGCCACTGCCAACTCATCGATCAAGTACTAGAAAACATCTCCTTGAGAGAAAGAGAAGCTGGGGTGGCTCGGGTCGCGTTTCAAGAGGTTGTTATGGCCACCACAAAAAAGGAAACAATCAGCAATTCTAGGCTTTCCATCCCGGAGAAGACCCGAGGTAACATATTGTTGAAGGCATGGGAACGTAACATATCGAAAGGTAGACAACGAACTAAAGAGGTAAAAATATCTTGTGAAGAAACTTTCAGTTTCATAGATGGGAATTTGTTGAGCCTCGATAATGAAAAAAAAAATGGGACATTGAGCCAGATCAATATTCCCAAACACCTGCTCTACATCAAGGAAAATGAGAAAAGGGATTTAGCCAAAATAGCACAGATAACACAAACGGATATAGTCCAAGTGGATAGCTGGCTAATAAAACCAAGTGTGTAATTGTATGTTGTAAACACTGAGGACCGACAGGTAGGAGCGAAGTTGGCACAATTAACAAAAGACTGTTACACTTTTGAGACAGATAATCAGGCAGAACCTTCCAGGTTGGTGGCCCAGTTGGTAGAGAGGTGCATCACTTGCATCGAACAGGCGAGGGGGAAGGTTCCCGGTATCAAATGATGACAAGTGTCTGCCTGCCTATTTTTGGAATTTGAAGAGCAAAGAAGCGAAGGTGCCTCATCTGCAGGAAAGAGGACAAAGGCAAAGAATTGAAACGTTTAATCTCCTATTTTGTATTCAAGAAATTCTGAAATGATTGAGATTCTAGCATATTAAAATTTGTATAAATATATACATTGAATAAAGAAGCAGGGCTAGACCTTTTTGGTTGATTGTAATAGAGACTTTCTCCTATTGAAAATTAATACAAAGAAAATCCAAAGATTCTTGATTCCGTCAAGACTGTGTTATGGTTTTTATTTTCTCTGTCGCTTTGTCTTAAATTCAATCTCATATATATATATATGCAATGAATGTTTATCTATGATTTAGTACAACTACTACTGTGGTGATAAATGATCTTGGTATTCTAATCATTTACAGTTTTTCCTCTGTATCGGCTATCAGTAGGTATAAGACCTGTAATTCGTTTAGATTCCTATACGTATTTTGCCCTTCATCAGCTTTTTCCTTATCTATTTTCTTCTTCTATTTACATGGTGAGATTATCCCTTGATAAGAGCCTCACATTATAGACAGCTTAATGTTTTTATTACATATTCATACACATTTACTTTGAAATAACTCAGTTACGGGAAAGGGCCTTGGGTTTGCATTCTATATTTGATATTGGAATATAAATTTCTCTTTTATACGATCAAAATCGAGACAACATTAAAAAATTTAAACCTCCTTCTTAATTTTACTATTCCTCTATGACTGTCCCTGTAACTAGACAGCCCAATATTGAACCTGGATTGTCCGATCAGACAAGTATTGCTTTAAACATTTTCGATACTATACTCAAAACAACCACCACCCGGGTATAACTTTAACGTTCTTGGGCCTCTATTGAATGGGATATAAGCATCCAAGAGTAGTTGGAAGCAAGACAACAACAACCTGAAAATCAACCTTAGCTTCCTTTCCCGAAAGCTGATGCTTCCCCCTTCTTAATCCTTCACTCACTTTCGTATGCCTAGACACTGTACTTTCTAATACTTAAGTACAGACTCTGGAACAACATCTTTTTGGCGCCGTTTATGGGGACTGAAGTTACAAAACCTTTTCCCTGGGAAAACGACATTTTTTTTTAATGTTTCACCCTTTGATAGTGAAAAAAGAGTGAGCACCTCCTAAAGGGTTTTCTTACCTTTCACTTGGTGACTCCATGTTTAAATAAGCTATCATCTGGTCGAAGGAATACCAGAAAAAACCTAGAGGGTAAACATACCACACCCGTTTCCAATCCCGAAAAAATTCTAAAAGAAATAGGCTCTCTTAAGACAACCGCTGCAGTATACCAACTGAAGCACGCACAACCCAAAGCCCAAAATTCTTGTAAAGCTTCGACTTCCTACAATTCTCTCCCTGAAACCACCAACCCAACTACAGATTTCCTTGAAGTTAAATCTGAATTTCTTCCACCAAACTCTGACGTACATAAAGGTGACAACCATACAATAGTTTTACCAACAATCAATACCTCCCCAAATCTCAAAGAGTATATCATACACTCGGATTCTACACCCGCGGGTTCCTCAGATTATATCTCTTGCAGATCTGAAGAGCCAAGTCCTCACATCCCTGATCACCCTTCTTTGGTCTTCTCATATTTCGAAGAAGCTAAAGACCTACTTTTATTATTACATAATCCTATATACAACACAGCGTTTCCCTATCTAGTAGTTCCGATGGAAGCTACCGGAGGAGGAGGTGGAAGGGTTTTTGGAGGAGGAGGTGGAGAGGTTTTCAGAGGAGGAGGTGGGGGAGCTCTCGGAGGAGGAGTGGGAGGCCAAGCGCCTCCCCTACCTCCCAGAGTGTTCGCTAAAGTGGCTGGGAGATATGCACCTTTGGTCTTGCCCGTTCCTCTTCACTACCTTCCCAAAAATTATATAAAAAAATTACCTAAGTTTACCGGAGAAGGAGATCCGACCGCAGCTGAACACATAAAATTCTTTGATTACTTCGCAGATATCCTAGGTCTCGAACAAGAATACGTGCACTCAAGGATTTTCATTCAAACCTTCGAAGGATAGGTGTGAACCTGGTTTCAAATTCTACTAGCAAGATCTATATTATCCTATGATGCCTTGGAGGACTCCTTCCTTAGACAATGGGGCAAAAGAAATGACCACTTATATTATTTGACCAAGTTTGGGTCTTTAAGAAAAAAGAATACAGAAACAGTTATGGAATTTATTCAAAGATTTAACAAACTATATAATAAGATCCCAGTCGAGGTTAAACCATCCCAACCCGCAGCCAAAGTAACCTTTGCAGGAGCTTTCGAGCCTGATTTCGCCCTTGTTTTAAGGGAAAGGAGAGAAGATACCTTAAACTGAATGTAGGATGACGCTGTAGAAATTGAGTCTAATATGATGGCTTCTTGTAAGTTGAAAGATAAAGTAGAAATGGGAAACCGAGAAGTCAGACATTTCAGGGAACAAGCGGGACCCTCAGGGTCTAATAAATCCACAGACGACAAAATGGATGATATGGCCAGAATAATTAAATAGCTATCAAATAAGATCTCCAGGATGGAGCTGGATCAATCTAAGGCTGATTCTTTCATCAATAAAGATTTCAGGAGATATCCCATTCCCCAAAACCCACACAGACAGATAAAAAATGAAGATCAGAAGATCCAAACGCCCCCTAAAAAATGAAAATTTTATAGGAGGAAACGACCTTCAAGATTTCGAGGACTTGGAAGAAGATGTGATGAATTTGGGGGATGACTGCACACAACCTTACTTTACTAAAGAGGATTACGAGAAGTCTTTGAATACTCAACAATCATCAATTAAAGATGAGGACAGAGATGACACCGATGTTTGTAGCTATCAAGAAGTAACCGATTGTATAATGGTTGAAGTCCAACCTAAGTACAACCTGAGACCTAAAAAAAAACCTGTGTCGACCGCTCAATCTAAGAAAATTCTCCCTAGAGGTGAAATATACGAGCCCGACCCAAAAGAAACCAAGATATCTAATAAAAAAATGAAAGGGGCAGACTCACTAGATCCTAAAGTGAAGGAGGTTAAGACCTAAACAAAGGAAATCAAGATAGCTGAGACAAATACACCATCAAATAAAGTCACGAGTAATAAAACAACTCAGATAAATAAGTTGGAGAAGAAAGAGTTTGAGGTTTCAACTAGAGACGGACAAAGTTAGTGGAGGTTTCAGTTTTGAAAATGAGATAAGTAGAATCAAGATACCAATTCCTCTGGTTGAATTAGCAAAGAACCCCGTATATCGAAAGCATATCACCAAACTGATAGGCGTTTCGGAGCTAGAAAGTCAATCTGACGTAATAAACTTGGAAGATGATAAGCCCAATATCACTTTTGGTCTACATTTCGAGGGTGCCAAAGACACTGTTGCTCCTTTTTATATCACCCTAAATGTGCATGATCGACTACTGCATAACTACATGTTAGACTCTGGGGCCTCGCATAATGTGATGCCCAAAACTATTATGGACAGACTAGGCTTCGATATCACTAGACCTTATGGAGATCTCTACTCTTTCGATTCAAGAAGCGTTAAGTGCATGGGTATGATAAAAGAGTTAGTAGTCACTCTTGCACATGTCCCAGTCAAAATCGTTTTAATGGATGTAGTTATTGTTGATATACCCCCGAAATATGGTTTATTGTTATCTAGGTCGTGGGGAGATAAACTTGGGGGGTATCTTCAATTGGATATGAACTACGCCACAATCCCTATGTTTGGTGGGAAACCTACTCGGTTATACATAGAAACAAGGTTAGCCTGCACCGTAAGCGATCCTCAAAATCCTAACAATTTTCCTATTTATATTGCAGATCAAGATCTAGGAAATTGTATCTTGTCTTTTGATGATGGTATAGATAGCTTCACAGAAGAAGATTATATAGATCAGAAAGAATTAGGAAATATGAATGAAGATATGTGTAGCACCAGGATTTGGAAAATGTTTTTTGACGGTGCCCTGCATGTGAAGGAGCCGGTGTAGGAGTACTTTTTGTGGCACCTGAAAAATAAATTTGTTGTCCCTTTTTCTTACAGGCTTCAGTGGGATATAGATTACACCAACAACGTATGTCAATATGAAGCCTTAGTCCTAGGATTGGAGGCCGCCAGGAAGCTAAACATACAGAACTTGGAAGTATATGGAGATGCCGAGTTGATAGTCAAACAGATAAATCGACAATACCAGGCCAAGCACCCAAGATTAATATCGTATAGAAATTGTTCCTGGGATCTAATATAAAATTTCTTCTCATTTGTAATAATCCATTTCATCTCGCGCGTCGAAAACTTGCAGGCCGATTCATTAGCCAAAGAAGCTTCAACGTTATCTCCTCCTACAGTTTTCAAATTGAAGTATCACATAGAGGTAAGGCACAGACCATCCATACCGAACAATATACAACACTGGCAGGTTTTTGAGGATGATGAACAAATAAGGAAGTTCCTTGAAGCAGTAGACGATTTCTCTGAAATTCATATTGATTAAGACAATCAGAATGATCATACATGGATCATGCAAGAGGGAGAGGACCTTCAAGAGTTCCAGGAAAAGATTGCAAGTCATCATATGCTGGTACTAAAGAACAATCAGATTCTGAAAGGACTGATCCCCCTGGAGAGATTGTTTGATCAAAATGACATGCCCGTAAAATCCACTTTGCAACCCCAACCAGAGGAAGTTGAAGATTGCGACATAGGGACCAAAGAAGAGTCCAGGATGGTAAAGATATCTAAATTCCTCCCTCCTAAGGTGAAAAGAAAGTATAAGGACCTACTCGGACAGTATAAAGACGTTTTCACCTGGTCTTATGAAGAGTTGATAACCTACGACACCACTGTGATCGAAAACAAGATACCTCTAAAACCTGGTGTTAAACCATTTAGACAAAAGCTGAGGCAAATCAACCCCATTTTATTGCCTGTGGTCGAGAAAAAAGTTAAAAAGCTCTTGGATGCAAAAATAATAGTACCTCTGAGATACTCTGATTGGGTAGCAAACCTGGTCCCGGTCAGAAAGAAGAGTGGGGAAATTAGACTGTGTGTGGATTTTAGAAACCTGAATAAGTCCTCTCTCAAGGACAACTACCCTCTACCCAAAATGGTTCACATTTTAGAAAAGGTAATTGGGGCGAACAGGATGTCTATGATCGATGGTTTCTCTGGGTATAATCAAATTGTCTTGAATGAACAAGATAAAGAAAAAACATCTTTCACTACCCCTTGGGGTACATTCATGTATGATAAGATGCCTTCTGGTCTAATGAATGCAGGTTCCACCTTCCAACGTGCTATGGACATCGCTTTCATCGGTGAAAGAAACAATTTCATATTCATCTATCTGGATGATCTGATAGTTTTTTCTAATTCTGACGAATATCATTTGATACATTTCAAGCAGACATTTGAAAAATACCGCATGTTTGGTTTATCTTTAAATCCCAAAAAGTCTCACTTTGCCATGCAAGAAGGTAAAATCTTGGGCCATATTGTGTCTAGGGATGGTATTAAAATTGATCCTAAGAGGGTTGAAGCGATAGACAGTATAAATATTCCTAGAAATGTAAAAGAAATTCAATCATTCTTAGGAAAAATAATTTTTTTAAGGAGATTTATCCCAAACTTCGCTGAAATCATAAAATTAATCACAGGTATTCTAAAGAAGAACAATGAAGTAAAATGGACATCAGAAGCCAAAGCGTTATTCTCCCATATCAACAAAGTCATAAGTGAGGCACCTGTGCTAGCAAGTCCTGATTACCTAAAGGAGTTTCTTATTTTCTCATTTGCCTCCGAGCACACACTTGCTGCGGTGCTCCTCTAGAAAAATAAAGAAGGTTTCGAGCAACTGATAGCATTTTTTAGAAAGAGTCTCAGAGACGCAGAACTTAGATACAATATAATGGAAAAGAAAGCGTATGCTATGGTAAAGGCACTGAAGGAATTCAGAACCTATGTGCTACACTCCAAGATAATTGCGTATGTACCTACCAGTTCTTGAAAAGATATTTTGGTTCAATCAGACAGTGATGAAAAAAGAGGATGGTGGCTCGCCAAGATTCAAGAATTTGACCTGGAGATGAAACCAACGAGACTGGTAAAGGGACAAGGTATGGCCAAACTCTTAGCTGAATCAAATTTCAGAGCTCTCAGTATAAATGGTCTGCAGGGATGTGAAGAAGCCGTGGACATAAACGAGCTTGATGAGCAAACAAGCATAATCATAATCGAAGAGAAGTTTGTCTCATCAGACTGTTACAAAAACATTGTGTCCTACCTTCTGACTTTAAAATGCCCGAGCGACTTATCCCCATCCAAAGCCAGGACATTAAAACTGAATGCGGTCAAGTACTGTATTTCTAAAAATAAATTGTATTGGAAAGACCCACTTGGCTTCCTATTGGTCTGTTTAGTCAAATCAGAAACAAAAGGGGTCATAAGCAAGTTTCACGAAGGAGTGTGCAAGGGACATCACGCTTGGAGAGAGACAACTTATAAGATCCTGAGGGTTGGGTATTATTGGCTAAATATTTTCTCAGACGTCAATGCCAAGGTCCGAGCTTGTAACCCTTGCCAACTATTCCTAGGAAAACATAAAATCCCAACGCTATCATTGGTTCGAGTCAAAACGAAAGTGCCTTTCTAGCAATGGGGGCTAGATTTTATAGGCGAGATTAATCCCCATTCTAGCACCCAACACAAATGGATCTTGACTACCATAGATTACTTCACTAAATGGGTGGAGGCTATTCCAACCAGAAGGGAAAAGGACTCGGTGGTAATAGATTTCCTAGAAGACAACATTTTGTCTAGATTTGGCTTCCCATGAAATATAGTCACCGATAACGCCCAGGATTTTAAATCTATGGCTATGATCAGCTTTTACCAGAAACACAATATCATGCTTGGTCATTCCACAGCTTATTACCCCCAAGGGAATCGATTAGTCGAGTCTTCTAACAAGAGTCTGATCAATGTAATCAAAAAAGTGTTGGATGAGAATAAGAAATCTTGGCATGTGCATTTAAAATACGCTCTATGGGAAAATCAGATAGGCACAAAAAAATCTATTAGCACTTCTCCTTTCCAAATGGTGTATGGCACAGACGTGGTATTACCCATAAACCTAGCGCTTCCCGTGATGAAACTGTGGCAAGATGAGAAAGAAGAACCAAATCATATCACAAGAAGGATAAACCAGCTAATTGAAGTCCAACAACACAGGGTCGAAGTAGACGAAAGGTTACATAAATACCAAGACGACATGAAGACTTTATTCGACCGTAAGGCAAAAGACAAAGAGTTTCTCCCAGGTGATTTGGTCTTGAAATGGGATGCTAGGAAGGAAGACTCGGTGAAACACGGTAAATTTGACCACATCTGGTATGGACCATTCAGATTCACAGCTCCCGAAGGAAATAATTCTTTTCTTTTAGAAAATATGGACGATGAAACCCTCAACGCCCCTGTCAACAGGCATTATTTAGAACGTTATATGCAATAATCAGTCGCCGAAAAAAAACAAAAAACATATATATATATATATATATGATTTCCCCCTATACATGCCGGTTTGTTTTTCTTTCCATTTCATAATTTATTTTTGGTAAGTCTATTTTCAACACTAATAAATTTGGTTAGTGATTTTGTAGAGATGGAAATACAGAATTTTCAATACATTCAACACTCTTAAAGGCCTTGATACTCTTCCTATTGTTCTCTTAAAGGATTTCGTCTTGCAGCCAAAACAAGCGAAAGAAGTAAACATAAAGCCATATACCAAAAAAAAAATCCTCCTAAACTGGTGATAGAAAAGGTTTTCGTTATGTAAAAGGAAAACAGAACGGTAAGGTAAAGGTAGGATTTCCTGAAAATTTTGTTCTTAGAAAAAATGAAGGTTTTCAAAAGAAACAGGGATGATCTCATAAATATGGTAATTTCGCTTAATTGATTATTAAAAGAACAACTCATTAACCTGGGCCCTAAGGTTTTCATCTACAAAAAAGTAGGAGGTAATTAAAATAGCCAGAGAAAGTAAAGTGTCTCCGAAAAAGGGTTTCAAGAGTTAGTTTTAAATCTTTGACCCTTGTTTTTCATTTTACAAATCCCTCTCTGTCACCCTTCTTGCTGTATTTAGATTTACCTTCTCAAAAAACCAAGCATCCTTAAGGGTTTGCATACATAGGGAGAAGAGTTTACGTTTTAACTTTGGAAGTTGTAAAGCAAATTTTGGAAAGTAAGATGGTCTTCACAACTACTCAAGTCTCTTACTAAACAAAGTTATGCGTAGGTCAATCCTGACTTTTCTAGGTTGCTCAACAGTTTCAAAGGATTGAGGCTTGCCAGAAGGAAGACCCCCATAATTAATCTTACCCCCTTTTTCCGGTGGGTTAAGGTGTTTTGAAAGTTAGGAGAAGGTTGGTACCGAGTAATCAAAGTAAGTTGACAGAACTCCACTGCAAATATTACACAGATATCACCCCTCATACAAAACTGATTGCCCCAGTTAGTGTTCAAAAAAGTAAATTATAAGATATATGGTGAAAGGAAATTCATATTTGATTGCCCCCATCTAGTTCAAAAAGACGATGAAAGGAAATTCAGAAAGGATTGCCCTTGTTCTCAACATTTAAATGCATAAATATATTATAAAGTGGTGAAAGGAAATTTAGTAAAAAGGGCCAGATAACTTCACCGGGGTACTAAACAGGCTTGCTGACAGTGAAGCAATATCTGAAATATCTGTAAGGCTGTCATACGTGAATCTCACTCTACTCTGGTAACCAATTTTTTCAAAACCGGATCTACATCTCAAGCTCAGACAGGACTCCCCAATTAAAAAACATGTAATGTACTTCGTTTGATGCAAGCCAAAAGCCACAAGATCTATTGGATTTCCTAGGGCTGTTTTGATTGTCTTAAGGCAGACCTGAATTCAATAACGAGAAAGGAGAAAGTCATGAAAGAGGTTGTAGCTGAACTTAAAAAAGCATCTGAGTGCTAAAAAAAACTTTTCAGAAGTAAAAGACAAAATCTCTTTTTCCATCTGTATACATTTCTCAGAAAAAAATTTGCGGGAACAAAACCAATGACTCCATTTACCCAATACATCCATGTGGTATATTTTTCTTCTCGTCTCACAGGAAAACGGGATCCCTAGTTGCAGCCTATGTTGGATCCGCCTTTTTCAGTCACTTTAAATTTTAATTTTTGAAATCGAAACCTGGCCTTTACTTTTTCTTTTATTTTCACTGAAACTGTCAGAAGTCCCATCACGTGAAGCAGAGATGGTCATTATACTCTTAAGGCAAGACTTTTTAATCGATTAAACGAATTTTCACTTTATGTGCCTCGGGATATAGCGCTTCGAAAGTTATAAATCACATGGTTTACGAGCCCCGATGCGCGAAGTCGTCAAATGACCTTAAAAGTTTACCCAGGGCAACACCGAGAGTAAAGTTACTTCAAACCATAGTTAAGCATCGTCGAGATTTTGAAATTTCGACATTCTCTCTTCCCAAAAACCTTACCTCAGTATCCCCGATGTGCGAAATTGCGAGATACTTTCAAAAGTTACCCGGGTTGATGTTAGGGGTGAGTTACTTTAAACCACAGGTAAGCATCGTCGGGATTTCACGATTTCGGCATTCTCTCTTCCAAAAAACCTTACCTCTGTATCCCCGATGTGCGAGATCATGATATTATTTGAAAACTGATTAATTAAACTCTTAATCCGGATTATATTTACGATTAACCATATCGCGTCATCACGATCTCGGGTTTTAAGGGGTCGAAGGATAGGAATGAAGTCTCTCGATATGGCGAATGTTGAAAAGGGGTAATTAAATGTTAAATAAAGCTTAATTAAAAGAGTTAAGAAAAAATAATCAACTCATTAATGCAATTCCTAAACACGCATAGTCTACGGATAAGTTTAAATGATTTTACGCCAATTTATGTCCCGACTCGTCAAAAATTTATGGCATTTATTTTGAAGTAAGGTGAAATGACAGGTAAAGATATCGCTTTTACTGGTAAATATTTCCCTAAATGCAATTTGACCGTTCTATTTACAAGGACGTCGGGGTTTTAAATAGTCAAGACATAGAGTTTTTCTCTCATTGTTTCAAATTTCATTTATATCTTGCGCAAATGAGATTTTCTCATCAAATTAATTTCTCTATGTATACACGTTTTTACTACAGGAGAGCTAAGTCAGAGTCATCTATCATGGCCCCATGAAAGACATCCAAAGAAATTGTTGATAGTCCAGGGCAAGGATCAGATGTCATTTTTGATACTTCGCCCCGAAGTATTGATTCGGTCAGAACCTAGTCTTACGTCTCTGAGGTTCTTCAATCCGAATTGGTGGACTGTTCAGATGATTCCATCGACAATGAGAAAGACGATATGGCCACCAAATACAAAATCGTCGTTCAAGCTGAGATGCATAAGATAGCGGCAAGGCCACGACTACTTCCATACTATGATATGATCTGATCGGCGCTAGATCATGTAAACATCCCGACCAGGACCATTATCAACGAGAATAAGGTAACCATTGGGACCTTTAGACCAGAACATTTGAAGACGATGTACAAATTGTCATCCACGCCGAACTTCACATATAATGCAGAGTTTCTGAAGGGTTTTAAACAGAAAGAATGCGAGCAATACGACAAAAGTTTATCTGATTTGATCAAAGATTGGGTCTCACACCTTGCAAAATTCAGGGCGGATAGTAATGGAGTTTATTCCATCTCTTCCTTAGAGCCTCATTTCAAATATGTAGCAATGATGACCTATAGGCTGTATGGAAAGGAGGACACCACACACTTTTTCCTCACGTAGGTGCCTCTGATTCACACAGTCACGGAAGGCTATTCCTTCTACTGGGCCAAGTTGTTGTCAGACAACCTAACCAGCTGGATTAAGGAATATCGAATGCAGAGGGCGAATGGGAAGGTCGCTTCATTTTTTCTGTCCAGATACATCATGGATGTTGTTTTTTTAATGACGCCTTTTCCTCTAATGAGCTGGAGCTGGACTCCATCGGAGGATGAACCTATCCATGCCTATCACTCAAATATTTCGGAGGATAAGGCCGCAGACTCCATATACGATATTTTCAATTGGGTAATGGTGCCAATGCATGTCTCCATTTTCGGTAGCCCACCGCCCATAATTTCAGATAGCATCGTGACTAATTTAAACAGTGTGGTTGACTGGTATGTACAGACAAAGTTTTCATATATCAGGATTTTCGGTGCTTTTGTTCCTCCATATGCTCTACTATTATTTATACCAGATAGGTTGGCTTGTCACAAATTTCTAGGCAAACCGTAATTGGTGGCATAAGCAAAGAGCTTAAGGGATTCTCGAAGAAGGTATGGCCACCCTTCCCAATTCATTTGAATACATATTCTTTATTAGATTTTGGACACACAAATGCCGAGGAAGTATCCTTGGAAGACATTAAATTGGTCCACATTAAATTCAAGAAACACAACCCACATAGGGTCGTGAGTAATCACATGGCCATTTGTGGCCTTAAGAGATATGAACACAAGAATTCGCCTCATGATGATATCTTCCGAGGCACAAGATCTTATACCGAGGTCTTGAGTCGAGTGCATGCCTTGTCACCTAAATAAATGGCCATTTTTTTCAAATTCCAGGAACACAGGCGGAGCTGCCTTCCTCCTGTCTTGCAGGGTAAAAATCCATCGACTTTATAGGTGCAACAAATGGAAGATAAGAGATCCAAGGATTCAAAACCTGACCAAGAGGAATACCAGGAAAAGAAGAAGCGAGTCGAAGGCCCAAAGCAGGAATCCGAGATTACCAACCCTCCAAACAATCCTGCCTCGGTTGTTACCCTGGGGAAATCAACCAAGCAAATCGACAGCCCCATCACTTCGATCACTCCCCTATAGTCTACAAAGGGGATCCCATATGCAAGGTGGATTGTTGGCGAAGAGCTAAAGCCTATTTCCATGGAATAATTGTCTTCTAATGAATTTTTCTTTGACAAGAAGAGAAAGACAGTTGTAAAACATGAGCTTTATCGGGAAGCAGGTATGGTAGAGAAAAAGTTTAAAATTTTAGCCAATGGAAGAACCATGAAGAAAGAAGAGTTTGCAACGCAGATAGTAGGGACGTTGGGGGCTTTTTCTATCACCAACCAATATTTTTTCAGGTCCCTTAAAGAATAGTTGAAGCGAAAGAATCGCTTGATCAAAACTTTGGAGGCCAAGCTAGTTACAGCAGAAGCAGCTGCCAGGGATCAGGCAAACACAAGAATAGAGTAGGCTAGAATAGCTAACCAAAAAGAGATTGAACAACTCAAGCCTGATATCGAACAATCATAGCAAGTGGTATACTCCAGCCAATCTTAGATAGGTGAGCAAGAAGATTTGATAGTGTGCCTACAGGTCAGATTGAATTTCGCCGAAAACCAGGTGATAGATATCGGGATATTCAAATCCCAGGCCATAGAAATCCGAAGAAGAGTGTCAGTAGCTCAGCACGATTTACTTGCTAAAATATAAACCATTCAAAGCCACTGCCAAATCATCGATCAAGTACTAGAAAACATCTCCATGAGAGAAAGAGAAGTTGGGGCGGATCAGGTCACGTTTCAAGAGGTTGTTATAGCCACCACAAAAAAGGAAACAGTCAGCAATTCCAAGCTTTCCATCCCGTAGTAGACCCGAGGAAACATCTTGTTGAAGGCATGGGAACATAACATATCGGAAGGCAGACAACGAGCTAAGGAGGTAAAAATCTCTTGTGAGGAAACTTTCAATTTCATAGATGGGAGTTTGTTGAGCCTCGATAATGAAAACAGCAATGGGACATTGAGCCAGATCGATATTCCCAAACACCTGGTCTACATCAAGGAAAACAAGAAAAGGGATTTAGCTGAAATATCGTAGATAACACAGACGGATATAGTCCAAGTGGATAATTGGCTAATAAAACCAAGTGTACAGTTGTATGATGTAAATGTTGAGAACCGATAGGTAGGAGCGAAGTTGGCACAATTAACAAAAGAATGTTACACTTTTGATGTAGATAATCAAGTAGAACCTTCCAGGTTGGTGGCCCAGTTGGTAGAGAGGTGTGTCAATTGCACCAAACAGGCGAGGGGGCAGGTTTCCAATATCAAATGATGACAAGTGTCTGCCTGCCTGTTTTTGGAATTCGAAGAGCAAAGAAAGGAAGGTGCCTCATCTGCATGAAAGAGGATAAAGACAAAGAATTGAAACGTTTAATCTCCTATTTTGTATTCAAGAAATTCTGAAACGATTGAGATTATAGCATATTAAAATTTGTATAAATATATACATTGAAGAAAGAAGCAGCGCTAGAACTTTTTGGTCGATTGTAATAGAGACTTTCTCCTGTTGAAAATTAATACAAAGAAAATACGGAGATTCCCGATTCTGTCAAGACTATGTTATGGTTTTTATTTTCTCTGTCACTTTCTCTTAAATTCAATCTCATATATATATTTCTGATGAATGTATAGATACGATTTAGTACAACTACTACTATGGTGATAAATGATCTTGGTATTCTAATCATTTACAGTTTTTCCTCTATATTGGTTATTAGCAGGTATAAGCCCTGTAATTCGTTTAGATTCCTATACATATTTTGCGCTTCATTATCTTTTTTCTTATCTATTTTCTTCTTCTGTTTACAGGGTGAGATTCTCCCTTGATAGGAGCCTCACATTATAGACAACTTAATGTTTTTCTTACATCTGCATACACATTTACTTTGAAATAACTCAGTTACAGGAAAGGGCCATGGGTTTGCATTCTATCTTTGATATCAGAATATAAAGTTCTCTTTTATACGATCAAAATCGAGACATCATTAAAAAATTTAAACCTCCTTCTTAATTTTATTGTTCCTCTATGACTGTCCCTATAACTAGACAACCCAATATTGAACCCAGATTGTCCGATCAGACAAGTATTTCTTTAAACATTTTCGATACTATACTCAAAACAACCACCACCCGGGTAGAACTTGAACGTTCTTGGGCCACTATTGAACGAGATATAAGCATCCAGGAGTAGTTGGAAGCGAGACAGTGACAACCTGGAAATCAGCCTTAGCTTTCTTTCTCGAAGGTTGATGCTTCCCCCTTCTTTATCCTTCACTCACTTTCGGATGCCTAGACACTGTACTTTCTAAGCCTTAAGTACAGACTCTGGAACAACAGGGTGCAAAAAATATATCATGGAACAAGCTGGACATGAAAATTGAAAAAATAAAATAAATTTCACCTTTATTATCATAAACAAAGTAAAAAATCCAAAATTTCAAATTTAAATTTAAAAACTTATAAGTATTTGACGAAATTTTTGGGTGCAAAATGTATATGACGAGATATCATAAACAAAATAAAAATTCCAAAATTCCAAATTTACATTTAAAAACGTTAAAAATAATATTGAATAAAATTTAAATAATTGTTTATACTTGTTGGGTACAAAATGTATATGGCGGAAGTGTTGGGTGCAAAAAGTATATCACGGGACAAGTTGGACATGAAAAATGAAAAATTAAAATAAATTTCACCTTTATTATCATAAACAAAATCAAAATTCCAAAATTCCAAATTTACATTTGTATATGACGGAATTGTTGAGTACCAAATGTATATGACAAAACTGTTGGGTGCAAAATGTATATCATGGAACATGTTGGACATGAAAAATGAAATACGTGAACCCGCGACTCTGCCAACCCGCAATTCCATAATTGTTGGGTGCAAAAAGTATATCATAGAATAAGATGGACATGAAAAATTAAAAATTAAAATAAATTTCACCTTTATTATCATAAACAAAATCAAAATTTCAAAATTTCAAATTTACATTTATAAACATATAAGTATATGACGAAATTGTTGGGTGCAAAATGTATATGATAGAAGTGTTGGGTGCAAAATGTATATCACCAAACATGTTGGACATGAAAAATGAAACATGTGAACCAGAAACTCCACCAACCATGAAAAATGAAACATGTGAACCTGCCACTCCGCCAACCCACAACTCCGTAACTGTTGGGTGCAAAATGTATATGGCGGTAGTATTGTGTGCAAAAAATATTTTACGGAACAAACTGGACATGAAAAATGAAAAATTAAAATAAATTTCACCTTTATTATCATAAACAAAATCAAAATTCCAAAATTCCAAATTTACATTTAAAAACATTAAAAATAATATTGAATAAAATTTAAATAATTATTTATACTTGTTGGGTGAAAAATGTATATGGCAGAAGTGTGACATGAAAAATGAAAAATGAAAACAAATTTTACCTTTATTATCATAAACAAAATCAAAATTCCAAAATTTCAAATTTACATTTAAAAACGTATAAGTATATGACGGAATTGTTGAGTGAAAAATGTATATGACAGAAGTGTTGAGTGAAAAATGTATATCACAGAACATGCACGACATGAAAAATGAAACATATGAACCCGCAACTCCGTAATTGTTGGGTTTAAATTGTATATGGCAGAAGTGTCGGGTGCAAAAAACATATTACGAACAAGATGGACATGAAAAATGAAAAATTAAAATAAATTTCACCTTTATTATCATAAACAAAATCAAAATTAACTTCACCTTTATTATCATAAACAAAATCAAAATTCCAAAATTTCAAATTTACATTTAAAAACCTTAAAAATAATATCGAATAAAATTTAAATAATTTTTTATATGAAATTAGTTTTACTTGAAATTTATCAAAAAATATTAATGTTTATGAAGGAAGTGTTGGGCTTCAAATGTATATCACGGAACATGTTGGACATGAAAAATGAAACATGTGAACCCGCGACTGGGTGCAAAATGTATATGGCGGAAGTGTTGGGTGCAAAAAATATATAGTATATGAGGAAATTGTTGGGTGCAAAATGTATATGACGGATTATCATAAACAAAATCAAAATTACAAATTTACATTTAAAAATGTTAAAAATAATATTGAATAAAATTTAAATAATTGTTTATACTTGTTGGATGGAAAATNGTGAAAAATGTATATGACAGAAGTGTTGAGTGAAAAATGTATATCACAGAACATGCACGACATGAAAAATGAAACATATGAACCCGCAACTCCGTAATTGTTGGGTTTAAATTGTATATGGCAGAAGTGTCGGGTGCAAAAAACATATTACGAACAAGATGGACATGAAAAATGAAAAATTAAAATAAATTTCACCTTTATTATCATAAACAAAATCAAAATTAACTTCACCTTTATTATCATAAACAAAATCAAAATTCCAAAATTTCAAATTTACATTTAAAAACCTTAAAAATAATATCGAATAAAATTTAAATAATTTTTTATATGAAATTAGTTTTACTTGAAATTTATCAAAAAATATTAATGTTTATGAAGGAAGTGTTGGGCTTCAAATGTATATCACGGAACATGTTGGACATGAAAAATGAAACATGTGAACCCGCGACTGGGTGCAAAATGTATATGGCGGAAGTGTTGGGTGCAAAAAATATATAGTATATGAGGAAATTGTTGGGTGCAAAATGTATATGACGGATTATCATAAACAAAATCAAAATTACAAATTTACATTTAAAAATGTTAAAAATAATATTGAATAAAATTTAAATAATTGTTTATACTTGTTGGATGGAAAATGTATATGGCGGAAGTGTTGGGTGCAAAAAGTATATCACGGAACAAGTTGGACATGAAAAGTGAAAACATAAATAAATTTTACCTTTATTATAATAAACAAAATCAAAATTCTAAAATTTCAAATTTACATTTAAAAACTTATAAGTATATGACGGAATTTTTGGGTGCAAAATGTATATGACGGAAGTGTTGGGTGCAAAATGTATATCACAGAACATGTTGGACATGAAAAATGAAACATGTGAAGCCGGTACTCTACCAACCCACAACTCCGTAATTGTTGGGTGCAAAATGTATATAGCGGAAGTGTTGGGTACAAAAAGTATATCACAAAACAAGTTCGACAAGAAAAATTAAAAATTAAAATAAATTTCACCTTTATTATCATAAACAAAATCAAAATTCCAAAATTCCATATTTACATTTAAAAACGTATAAGTATATGACAGAATTTTTGGGTGCAAAATGGATATGATGGAAGTGTTGGGTGTAAAATGTATATCACGGAACATGCTGGACATGAAAAATGAAAAATTAAAATAAATTTCACCTTTATTATCATAAACAAAATCAAAATTCTAAAATTTCAAATTTACATTTAAAAACGTTAAAAATAATATTGAATAAAATTTAAATAATTATTTATACTTGTTGGGTGAAAAATGTATATGACGGAAGTGTTGGGTGCAAAAAGTATATCACGGAACAAGATGGACATGAAAAATGAAAAATGAAAATAAATTTCATCTTTATTATCCTAAACAAAATCAAAATTCCAAAATTCCAAATTTACATTTAAAAACGTATAAATATATGACATAATTGTTGTTAGGATATTTAGACACTTAGGAGTTAGTTAAGATATACTTGGTTTAATATGTCGTTAGGTAAAAGTGTGTTTCTTTAGTATGCATTAGTATGCATTTGTAGTTAGAAAATCTGAAGGTCACGATATGTTCCCGACATAAAGTGATCTGACGGTTCATACTCTCCTCAATCTTAACGCCCATTGATCCATGGCTTAACACCCGATTGGTCCATGATCTCTATTTAAATAGCATGGAGGGTCATTTGCCGATGATCGATTGTGAGAAACTATCTTGTAAAATCTCTCTGTAATCTTTTTCTTTCCATTAATAAATTGCTCCAAGTGGCCGCTTTGGCTGGAGCCGTGGATGTTTCCCCGTAGGATTTTATCACATGAAAACATCGGTGTGTTGATATTTGATCTTTTTATGTGAGTGGTTACTGAAGTTGTTCGTCCTCTTTTGGAATACTTGTGTTGTCGAACATGGTATTAGAGCCTGTTTGAAGACCCGCTCCTGTTGTAGATCGAGATCGTGAAACCGAGTTGTTTCATCTCCATTTTCTGGAATTTGTACATTTCTAGGTTGAGAGGACTATTCCATTGCGTCCGGAGCACTCTTTTCATTCAGGAACACTTTTTGTTTTCACTCGAAAAGGTTTTCGTTTTCCCAATATATGGCCATTACAGTCAGATTCAGAGGTATGAAGCCTAAATACGCATTTTTTTAAATTTTTGCAAAGTTTTATTTTGATTTTATTTCGATTTTTATTTTTTACTTCCGGGTTGCTACTATTTGAGATCTGTGTATTCTCTTTTCCTCGTGCCCTGTGTGATATCGGAAAATAAAAAACAGATAGAAAAAGGTGCATCTTCCAGGTAAGCTAACCGAGATCTTACCCTTATTGTCATCGAGAAGAGAAATTTTTTTCTTGTGTGAAAATAGTTTTTTTTAGCATGCACTCCAAGGCCAGCTTCCACAAAAACAAAAACAACACTCCCAATCCTCCTTCTGAACACTACAATATGTTTTTCTAGACCATTTGGTTAAAACTTGCCTTTTTAAGTAAGAGGTCTTGAGTTCAAGTCTTGTTTTTGTTACTCTTTTTGAAAAAGTTCATGCTAAAAATTGTAAAGTGCATTTCACTTCAAGTATAAAAGTGAATCACTATAAGCACCTTTATATTTTATTTTAGAGTTATTTATTTTTCATGCAACTTTTCTGTTATAAGGTAACTTCATTGTAAAAGTGATCCCCACTTCTCTTTATAAAAGTAGGTCACTTCATAAAGTAGCTTACGCTATCACGTGGTTATTTGGTTACCATTTATGTCTTTTTTTAAAAGGGCATAACTCTCACATCGGAAGTCCGTTTTCAGTGCCGTATTTTTTAAAAACGCATAATTTTTCGAGATCTTTCCATCAAGATCATTATCTACATATTTAATATGCTTTATACAAGTAATATCTTGTTTACCAACAAAAACTATTTCCAATGGAAATCCTATATGGAAGATTTATTAAGAAGTAAAGGCATGTACCGGATTACCTTGGGAAAGGAAACAACACCCATTGATGATGATAAGAAATCCAAATGGGATAATAGGAATGACAAAGCACGTGGACTAATCGAAATGTCCATCTCTCCTGATTTAAGGTACCACCTTCAAGGAATTGATGACCCTGAAGAAGCTTGGGCCACGATTGAATCTGTATTTGGTAAACTCAATATTATTCTAGCACAACAGTTAGAAAATCAAATACTGACCTTGAGTCCAAGTGATTTTTCTTGCCTTGGAGACTATTTATCTAAGTTTAAAACACTTAGAATTTTATGTGAAGAATGTAAGATAGTAATGGAGGAACAAGGTTGCATATATCTTATTCTTTCTAAGCTAGGTAGTGCATATTTTGTGTTTGAATCTACCTTTTATGCCATGAAAGGGGTTCTAGGGAAATCTTATGTAAAACCCACTCTTGCGTCCTTTTGTTCTTCTTTTATTAGAGAAGAAGATAAGTTTGTACAACTTAGAGTGATCAACACTGTAGGTACCTCCAACAAAGCCTTAGTTGCCTAGAAGAAAGATAAACCCAAGTATCCCAAGAAGCAACATCCTCGCTACAACAACAAACAACCTAAGGGTCTCAAACCCACTCAGACAGCTTCAGCTCCTAATGGTGAAAAATGAGAAAAATATAAAAGTAAGAATACTAACAGACATTGCAACTTTTGTGATAAACATGGTCATGATGAGTCCAAATGTTTCAAGAAGATGACAGCCTTAGAAGTAGCGATGAAGAAGCACAACATCAGTATTGATTCTTCTTCTTCTTCTTCTTATGGGCATGCACTTTCTGCTTTTGATTTTTCCTTCAATACACCTTCTACTACTACTTTTTCTTCTGATGAGTGGCTTATTGATTCAGGAGCATCTTATCATATGGATAAGGATAAAGCCATATTTTCTGCAGTAAATGAATGTAACACCAAGAAAATATTTGTTGGTGATGATAGATCTCTCAGTGTTGTAGGATCTGGAACAGTTCAGGTAGAAAATGGTCATTTCAATGATGTATTATGTGTTCCAAATCTTTCTTGTAACCTTCTATCAGTATATCAAATCACTCATTCTAGTGAAGGTAAAGTCATTGAGTTTTCACCTCACCAAGTTGTAATCAAGGATATAAAATATCCTAAGCATGTTCTTGCAACTGGAATCGCTGATGATATTACCAGGTTGTACAAGTTTGACAACTTTGGATCATCAGTTTTTGTTGCTTATAGTGATGACTTGAGCAAACTTTGGCATGAGCGGTTTGGTCATCTAAACTATCGCTCATTGCAGCAACTATGTAATCAAC
>SNQJ01S0048441.1:176901-195946 GCA_010110895.2 Picea sitchensis | reverse complement strand
TTCACTATTTCAATGTTGAAATAAATGCGCTAGATCAATTTTCTCTATATTATTTCTTAAATTGATGCAATGAGACATTTTACAGTGTATCATTAGTAAAATCAATGCACTAAATTATTTTACACTATATCATTAGCGAAATCAATGCATTGAATCATCTTACACTATATAATCACTGAAAACTATTATTTTATATTATATTGTTACTAAAATCAATGTAACTTTGATTGCTCTTGGGCATATTTTTCACATGGCATATGTTGTATGAGATCCAAAATAAATGGACACTATTGTCACTAAAATCAATACATTGAAAAAATTTCCTCTTTATAAAAGGTCCATTCTTAAAACTCTATTGCTATATGCTTATCTATAAGTTCTTGCCATAGAAATATTGTTACAAAAAAACTATTTACTTACCTGTTGAGTAATTTGCTTATTTTCACAATAAAAGAATGCAAATCATGCAACACTATCTTTCTTTAATAATTACAATTTCATTATTTCAATTTGGATGCGTAACCATAATTCCCAAAGGTGTCTAAATTTCAAAATTATGATTTTCAATGTAAGATTAAGTAACTAGTTTACATTTTTAGTCCCTTAACTTAGTGTACTAATTTATACAAACATAGATTTCAGTTTCACGTGCTTTTTATTCTTTCATTTTATCATCAATAATTTGAATTTATTAGTTGTACTTGATTCTTTATACATCTCATTTGTTTCTTCAATGAGAGAAAACATAATGATACTCAATGTTATATAATGATTATAAACTATATCATTGTATCAAATAGTGGATGGTTGTTCATATACATACAAACCAATTCTTAAAAAAAAAAAAAAATTAAAAGAATTAGAATCTTCTTTAAAAGAATTAGAATCTTTCTTTCTTAACACAAATTTAAGGATATGAATATTATATCAATGTATCAAATAATGGATGGTTGTTCATATACATACAAACCAACTCTTAAAAAAAATAAAAATTAAAAGAATTAAAATCTTTCTTAAAAAAATTAGAATCTTTCTTTCTTAACACAAATTTAAGGATATGAATATTATTTATTATCGTATATTTTTTGAATTAAAATAAAATGATTGTCTCAATAGTACAATTGAGACAAACTTTCAATCAAAGAATTAAGGATGGATAACACAAATTTTAAGGATATGAATATTATTTATTATCGTATATTTTTTGAATTAAAATAAAATGATTGTCTCAATAGTACAATTGAGACAAAAGTTCAATCAAAGATTTAAGGATGGATATAAGTTTGAAGTAAGCATCATATTAGATCCAAATGAAATAAACAATTTAACTTACAATTGTTCCCTATCTTCCATAGAAGAGAAACTTCTTACTCTTATATAAACAAGGTTATGCAGTCATATCTATATCTGCTCAAATAGTCCAAAATAATTTGGAAATATTATAACAAGGTAATGTGGTAAGAACTCCGTGCAAATCATTGACAAATATAATGAAATGTGGAAGCACAACTTATATGCATGCCAAATAAAAATGTTAGTTTAAACATATTGCTTTATATCAATTAGATGGTGTCTTAGCAGATGATAAATGTTTTGTATAAAGCACAAATAACTAAAAAAATATACCTAAAAATGAATATAACATTATGGTTAAATTATAATATTTAAGTTATTTTTATTGTTTCATCTAACAAAGATCAAGGTAAAAAGGAATGGGAGTGAAAAACATTGTGAATGGAGCTTATATGTTTCTTTCTAAAAATGAATATAACATTATGGTTAAATTATAATATTTAAGTTATTTTTATTGTTTCATCTAACAAACAAAGATCAAGGTAAAAAGGAATGAGAGTGAAAAACATTGTGAATGGAGCTTATATGTTTCTTTTGTAAATCTCTATAAATTAATACATTTACATTATATCTTATACCAACTATAAAAAACAAAAAATTACATAATCTCAATTAGTTATATTAACTTTTTTTATTAATAATTTAAATTATATTCTCAATTTTTTATATTAAAATTTTGTAATCATAATTTTTAATGTATTACTATATATTTTATAATATATTATTCATACATACATTATATTAAAATTTTGTAATCATAATTTTTAGTGTATTATTCATACTTGCATTTAATCTCAATTGTATTATTCTTATTATATTATACATTTAATCTCAATTGTATTATTCTTATTATATTATACATAGAAGATATTATTATTTTCCAAAGAAATTCTATAATTTCAAATATAATATTTATTTTTTCATTATATTAATCTTTTCATATAACTCAATTATAATATACATATTATTAATGTATATATGGGGACGAGATTTTACCTTTACCTTGGACCAGAGCTCACGAGTAATGTAGGGTTCAAATATTTAAGCCCAAGCTCAGAACCATAACTAATGACCAATGTAGGGTTTGGAAACCAATTATTAGAGCTCACAACTGTAAACCAATTTTCTGAGCTCTACATGGCTTGAGGAAGAAAAGGCAGTGGGCTGGGCATGCGAGCAAATTTAGAGGAGAGAGCGATGGAGTTCACCCACCAGGCCTACCATGCCAATTCAAGTTTTGAATGGCGAACAACCTAATTCGATTACTCGTCTTGTTTGTCTTGTTATCGGGACAAGTTATCCCTCAATCGTCACTGTACGCCATAAACATAAAGCGATTTATATGAGGAGCATAATGTTGTTGAGAAGATTGCTCTCCGTATCCGCAACCTATACAACATTGGCATTGGCAATATGCCGTTAGGGATCCAGAGGAAGAATCCTCTTCGTCTTCGACTGCCATCATGTATGTTCCATCTCTTTTACCATCACCATTACCTTCACTTTCAAAATGCCAAACCCAATTGCACTACCTCTATCAAATGCGCCTGTAACTATGTGGATGACATCAAAAGATATCAGCGTGGATTTGTGAGGACAGTATGTAAGGAAGCCAGATTGAAAGAGGCGCTGCCAATGTTGTTGTCACAGGCAACAGACGGCAGTTGGGATGACTACTACTGTTCGCTGCTGCAGGAATGCCTCAGCATGAAGGCTGTGCCAGAAGCCAAACAGGTGCATGCACACATCATCCAAACTGGGTTTATTTCGGGGGTTTCTATCGTCACCTTCCTCCTTACCATCTATTCTAAGTGGGGTTGTCTGGTTGATGCGCGTCGACTGTTTGACAAAATGCTTGAACGAAATTTGGTCTCGTGGACTGCCATGATTGCTGGTTATGTTCGGCGTGGGATGGACGAGGAGGCTTGGATGCTATTTTCCACAATGCAGCAAACGGGAGTACAACCCAATGAGTTTAGTTTTGCCACCGTGCTTCCAGCCTGCGCCAACTTGGCGTCTTTGCAACGAGGGAAGGTGGTCCATCAGAGCGTGATTAGATGTGGGCTCGAGTCCGATGTATATGTGGGAAGCGCCCTTGTAGACATGTATGTCAAATGTGGGAGCATAGAGGACGCACACAATGTGTTTGACAAAATGCCCACAAGAAATTTGGTGTCGTGGAATGCTATTGTTGCTGGATGTGCCCAGAATGGGTATGTTGATGAGGCTCTTCGTCTATTTTGGGAAATGCCGGAGCGGAATGTGGTCTCCTGGAGTACAATGATTGCAGGGTATGCTAAGAATGGGCAGTTCGACAAAGCCCTGGAGATCTTCAGACAAATGCAGCTCACCGGTGTGAAGGCTAATGTAATTACGTTCTCAAGTGTTTTACCAGCGTGTGCCAACTTGGCAGCCCTGAAGCAAGGCAAGGAAGTCCATGAAGACATAATTCGGTGCAAAATTGAGGATAATGTTTTTGTGGAAACTGCTCTTGTAGACATGTATGCCAAGTGTGGAAGTATAGAGACTGCATCCAAAGTGTTTGACAAAATCCCAAAGCAAAATGTGGTTTCGTGGAATGCTATGATCGCAGGATATGCCATGCATGGATGTGCTCAGGATGCTCTCCAAGTCTTTGAAAAAATGGTGATTTCTGGCATAAAGCCAGACCGTGTGACCTTCATTGGTGTTCTCTCTGCATGCTGTCATGCTGGCCTAGTAGATGATGGGTGGCAATACTTTCTTAGCATGGATCAAAATTATCAGATTAAACCTACAGTGGAGCATTACTGCTGTATGGTTGATCTCCTTGGCCGTGCTGGCCATCTACATGAAGCCCAAGACTTGATCGACAAAATGCTAGTGAAACCTGATGCTGCTGTGTGGATGACATTGCTTGGTGCATGTAGAGTCCACACCAATGTTGAGCTAGGGAAACATGTTGCGGAACATCTTTTTGAGTTGGATCCTACAAATTCTGGTCACTATGTACTACTGTCAAACATATATGCAGCAGCTGGTAGATGGAGTGACAAAGAAAAGGTGAGAAAATTGATGAAGCACTCGAGAATAAAAAGGATGCCGGGATGCAGCTGGATTGAGGTTAATAACAACGTGTATACCTTCCAAGTAGTGGATAATTCACACCCACAAACAGAAAAGATATAAGCAAATGAATAGGTATTTTCTGAGCAGATGAAGGAAGGGGATGCACCCAACATGATCTTTAGTGTGTATGATGTGGGAAAAAAGCGGAAACAGCATATCTTCTGCTACATAAGAAAAGCCAATTTTCAAGTTTGTGCATTTGGACATATACCCTACAAAACCTATCCTAACAAAATTTTATTGCNTTCTCTTGCAAAGCTCTAATAACACTTGGTGCAAGAGGATAAGTGCCACCCCTTGCAATTCAAGGTAATTCACAACAAACCCTAATATGTATACAATATTAGGAAACACAGACTGTGAAAATATATGCAACAATGAACGAATCCTTCAAACATTACATCTACAAAAGTTATGCATCCACCATAGTCTGCTTTTCTGCAGCACAAATAATTGGACACTACAAAAAAAACAAGTTTGCACTAACCCATTTTTCTTTCCCAATCATTGTCTTCCTTTAGTGCAAATCAACCTTCACACGGATCATTTCTACAATAGGGACTTGAGCATAACTTAGCGTAATGATAAATAATCTACTAAAAATAGATTTGTTGGCAACCTATGGGTTATGGGCTCATAGTGTTCCTCTGCCAGATGAGCTTACACACACAAGTGAAGTAATTCTACACCATTCATATAAGAAATACAATTGAAATGCACCAAATATTACATGAAGTATTAAATCATCCAAGTTGCACCTACATGCAGAGAATTATGATTCCAATGCATGGTCTTCACACAAACCCTCTCACATAATTCTTAGGCTCATAAACATCTTCATACATGGATAACATTCGTACACATATATATGTGATAGGAATACATAGCATTCATCTATTTCTCCTTTATAATCGTAATCAACAAATCAACAACTATAAGATCTACAACAATGCATAATATAACAACAAACATCCACAACATTCATTCACACATTACATAGGAATTTAACATGGAAACTCAAAGGTAAAGACCACTATTCAAGTTTTGGTCTCTCTCTCTCTCTCTCTCTCTCTCTCTCTCTCTCTCTCTCTTATTGATTTTTGCATAAAATAAGTTACAATAGCTCGATGATTATGTATCAACTTACAAATCTTGTTGGGTTGTCAAGCCAAAATCCATGGAAACCTCAACCATTACCTCTATCTTGTTCCCTATGAACTCTCCTTCTCTTCTTATAGCTTTCTTGAGTACACTTTGAATTATAATTATGCAATCTCTATAATGTACAATTGTTGTAATCTATGCAAACTCCCTTTCTCACATTTTGTTGGTGAAGCCATGGTAGTTTGATATAAGAGTTATACATGATGGGAGAAGAAATACCTCCCAACTTGAGAAGGATGTGATGAAATTTAACTTACATCGACCATTGAATGAAAAAGTGGAGAAGGATATCAAAGTGATGTAAAGTCCAATGTTGGTGTATGTGAAGGAAGTGGAACAATGAGAACCTATGGAGTAATGGGATGAAGGAAATAAAATAAAAAATCATGGGTGCTATAGTGGAAACACTTTTGAAAGAAGAGCAGATGGGAGGTTGTCATTCCCGTAATGTTTTATATGGTGGTATGTTTTTATAAAATCCAACAAAGAACATGGAGGATGTGGCCATGAGGGAGACAACTAAGGGAAAAGTGGATAACAAGGAGAATGGTATATTTGTGCAGTCTATATAGCCAACATTGGGAATGGTGCCTAAGAGGGAAGTTGGGGTTGCAATAAGCACCATTGAGCAGAAGCTATGTAACGTAGTAAACACCAATGCGGAAAAAGAAAATGAGGTAGTGCAACCTTGTGGAACAAATTCAGAGCAAATGGAAGAAATGCTAAAAAGTGGGGTAAATGAGGAACAATGTTGGGTCAAGATATTGAAAGAAATGTTGTGGAGGTTAGCAAAAAAGATGGACATGGGAGGATGTCTAGTATGCACCTTTTGTTATCTTACCTTTCGAGAAATATGCTCAAATTTTCCAAACAAGGGGGTATGATGTTGGAGCATCCCTAGCGTAGAAAGATATTTTACACATCCCATTCACTTTCAATAGTTTAGATGTTGTTTCCATAATATTTTCATAGATTTTATGTTGTAGCATCCCTAGTCCTGAGATGGGCTATGCCACATAAAATTTCCAAACTTGGATACCGATTTAATTCACAAAAATGGTTTGCATATGCATAGAACTATGAAAAATAATAACAAATATGCATATACAATATTATATAGGAAAAACCCATAACATAAAATAGATAATTATGCACACAATAATTAAAAAAACACATAAAGACACTTATCTTTTATAAAAATTCACCAACTACGTGCAGACCTCATACTTTCCTCCCATCCATAGACTCTGTTGCTCATAAACTCAACAGCATGTCACCCCCGAGTTGGGGCTTAACTCCAACTGGGCAAAGGAATCCTAAACCAAGCTAAGGTCTCTCCAACAACATAATTGTTCAAACTTAGGTGCCAACTCTAGCAGACAACCTACATTCCTTCATTACCCACATGCTTGTTCCAACCCAGGAAGTGTACCCCTTTTTTGCTCAACGGTCCTTCGACTTCCCCACTTCCCTTTTGAGGCTTTGACAACAGGTCGAACATGAAGTCTTAGAGATATGTAGCTGCAGCTTGGCACCTTGGGAATCAATTCCCAACAGTTCTCTCACCTGGAGAGAATGCTCACAGGCCTGACAACCCTCCTTTTCAACTCAATTTTCCCGAGAGTACTGGCGGAGACCAACTCCAAATATTCCCAGGTACAAGTATCGGTGATGGCAGCAAGAGAGTATGCATGACAGGAAAGTAGTGATGGTGAGAATGAGGAAGGAATGATTGGAAATGAACTAAAGTCCCTCAAATTTATGTGCATGTTCCCAACTTGACACTTGTCATGTTGGGAACTACGTGGACCCCACCTCTCCCACACATGGTGATACGTTCCTCAAATTAGGAACTTAGGATATATGTGTGTGTGTGTAATCTTAAAATTTATACTTTAGGAATGATAATAAAATATTCCTTCGGGCTTAAGCCCCCTTAGATTATCCTCTTTTTTAGACTCGTAGCCCCCCCTTTCCCTTTCTAGTGGAGTTTTAGCCCCCCATACTCTTTATGTTTGGTTGGTTTGTAGCAGTGATGTGTTTTCATTTATATCTGAGTGTGATTACATAATACAAAGATAGATTCATTGGCCTTTTAGCTTCTGGATCTCCAGCCTAATAACCACACAGGCACTCTAGCCTCAAAATACATATATACAAAGGCACGATGGCCCAAAATGTCCCTACTCACGAGCCTATATGTACATTTACATTTACATTACAATTGGGGTTCGGCCTAGGGGTATTACATATGTTGTTACATAAGATGCTACAAAACTTTCTACAAAAAAAGAGATAGCTACTACAAAAGTTGCTATGGAAAAACAAATAACCTCTCACAGTTATGGCTACAAGAGATAACTACTATAGAAGAAATATTTGGTTATAGAAGAGATAGCAACAATAATCTAGCTGAATGTGTTACATAACAACAACAATATACCGGTCCAAATTTGGAAATGATTTTTCCTGCCATGCCTCTAGTGGCATGATATGCACATACATAACTTCCTTCCCTTCAATGGTATGACAAGATGAACATTATTTTAAATAATAAAACAATGGATAATACATTATGTTAGCACTCGAAGTCACACCTAGATTGTTGTAGGTGTAAGCCTAGTATCCATCAGAATATAAATGGCTAAAACAAGTTTATACTCGAGTGGATCAACAAGACTGAGTAAGAAAAGGAGAGGGTATCAAATTGTCTGCAGAGAGGCATTCCATTGGGCATGGAGTCATAACAACCTACATATCAAAGGCAATTAAATTGTATACCAGATAAAGTTTTATATAATTATGGGTAGAAGCATATAGAATATGACAACAGGTAGAACATCCATCGTACAAAGATCCTTTCTGCAAACAGATTAAAGATTGCTTAAACAATAAACAATTATTTAATGGGAAAGCTACAACAAATCCTTTGTTGTTCATGAATCCATCAATCAATGGCAATTATGATCCTCAAAACCTGCAATATATTCAAGCAAGAGGATGACAAGAGAAATAGAAAACAAAGAACACAATCTTATAAACAACGCTCATGAATCTTTAATGGCATAAATGTTGATTACAAACAAGCCCTCGAGCTTACAAATAAGCATCCAAACTACTCCTCCAACTCTCTCCTCTCTTGGATCATGAATCCAACCTCTTCCTCAACAAAACAACTCCTATATATGGTGTATCATCCTTCCTACTCTAAAGAGGTAAAATCTCAAGTGGTTGCATTGGATTCCCTTTTCTCTAGGAGTTGTTACAATAAGGTGAAACATAAAATCCACCTAGCTCCTATTTTTTTGGATCTTGTCTATTGTGATAAATGTTTTTTGAAACATGTCATGTTGTTTGATTTGGTGATAGAACACATGTCCCTCATGTCCAACTACCTCCTAGGAAACCATTTGAACCCCCTCATATAGGTGGCATCCCTCCTACAACTCGGATTTGTCAAACTGTTAGAGTTTGCAGTGCCTTTGAAAGCATGTGTTGCGAACTTTCCTGTGGGTGATGATTTCAACTTTTCTCTCAAACGATGAACTGGGTCATGCTGATTTTTGGTCAGCAAGTCCAAGATATTATGATTCATCTCCACAAAAAATTCCAGAAGAACTCAGATCAACATTTAAAATTTATGATGAAAAAATGACTCCGTTGTGTACTAATTTGCTGCAAACTGTCCCAAAATACTAGCTCACAACGCCTTTGACAGCACGCGCTGCAAAATTTTCTGTAGGTGCATGTTTACCTCCAAAATGATTCCAAACTTTAAAAAATTGCATAAGAAGTTGGGAAAAACCTTCCAGAGCTTGCTACAAATCTCTTGAAACATGAAGTAACCTTGGAGAAATCATATGAAGATGTTAAATTTATCTGAAGACCCAAAATCATCACTTAAGTTGTAATTGTATGGACAACAACAGTTGGAGTATGAATAGGCTGCAAGTAGGAGGTGAGAAAAGAAGACCATAAATCCAACTTGGATGAGGCTGCAAAAAGGAATAATTGAAGCAAATCTGTGTAAAACAGAGGATTTGCAACGCTAGTGGTTAAGTTCGTAGTGTCAGTGGTTAAGTTTGCAGCACTAGTTTGTAGCGCGAATTGAACTAGGTTTTTATGAAAAGATTGCAAGATTTTCCACGTCTGAGGAGAAAAATGTGAGTTGACAGGTTAAAACCTCGGACCTAGATAAATCTCAACTGAAAATGGTTTGATCTATCAAGAAACAAAGGGTTCACAATGCCAGTTTGCAACACAGTCTGCAACGCACGGTCTGTAGTGCAGAGTTGTAATGGATAGTTCGCAACATAGGGTTGGTAGTGGATAATGTTGTTGTTAGCAATAGGAAACTGTAAGATGTTTCTTTGGTATAACAATATTGAAAATGGTCAGGGTTTAGGATACCAAAGCTGTGGGCTTTAATTGGTGCAAAGAGTTTGCAGCGCAAAAACATGTAATAGTTTGCAGCACAGAAAAATTTATAATAGTTTGCAGCGCAAAAACATGTAACAATTGTATCCAGTTCAATCAACCCTAAAACACACACAATCACCAAAAAGGTACATGGTGTATCTGAATCTTCAGCTGGTGTCTCATGAACTAGACTAGGACTTAGTTGGAAGCATCCAATCCTCTTTCATTTGCTATAGCTAGTTCACAGTGCCAGTTTGCAGTGCGCTTCATTCAAACTGTTAGACGTGTTTCTTGAAACCAACATGAAGAAAATGATGCCTTGAATGCCCTGAAAACAATGAGATATCCCTTGACATGTTTCGAAGGTACAATGATGAGATATTAATGCATAAGGTACTTCTTGATACACTGCAAACTTTTAGGTGAGTTTGCAGCAAGTAGATTGGACACTTGATTTCAACCTCAAACGGCTGAAAATCACATAAGAAAACTTTTGTACATCCCTTTGAGACAAGACACATGATAATAATAAGTTTAATACCAAGGGTGTGACCAATGTTGTCCCCTATTTCTTTCATGATGATGAACACTATCATGACACCAAGACTCTTGCATGGAATAAGGTCGGAATTTTTTACTCCTGAACATTTCATGTGCTACCACATTCAACACAATAAACAATGTGGTTGAGACTTAGCAGTAAAACTTTGGTATAAATCAAACAATGGCATTCAAAGTATTGGATCAATCAATGCCGCTATATTAGAGGTCAAAGTGGTAATTATGGTGAATATGAAATGATCTAGCTACCTTTAATACCAATCAATTTGGGACCCAAGCAATGTGTTCCAACAATTTAATTGCTTGATACTCTCCAACGATTTTATAAATTGGCAACCTGCAAGGAAGAACTTGTTTTGTATCTCAAGTTAGGATTTATAATGAGGAGTGGGAAGATAGTTAACAAAAGATGAGAAAATGGTTTTGTTTTTATAATAATGGCCTGGGGGCTTGTGGCCATTTGTCATTGAATAATAAAATGCAGATTTTTTAGTATTAATTTTTGTTGAATGTTTTGTGGAGTATCTTTTAATTGCTCCTAGATGATTGTGATGTGTAACTCTAATATTATCCTATGTTCTACATCGGAAGTGAACCAAGAGATATATTGGCATAGGGAGAAACCTCAAATGAAATAGCATCAACTCCAACGAGAGTGGAACAAGACAAACTTTATTATGCACAGAGGTATGATAGTGCCAACAAAAAAACCAAGGCTTAAGAAGATGAGCACGATCTAAGAAAGAACATATTCATAATAAGAGTTAGTCGTTGTAAATATATTATTGGTAATGGTAACAAATAAATATGGTAGTGGAAAAAATGGTTCAAAAGTGAAATTTAACACATCATAAGCACCAACAACTATATAGGTGATCCAAGAGCATCCTTGGTTAAGAAAATTATCTTGCATGCATTTGAATTTGTAAATAGGTGTGGAAGAATTAGAAGTATTTTTAGGGCAAATTTCAAGACTTGGGTATATTTGTTTTTCCCTAAGTGTGCATTTTTAAAGCTCTTGATATTCACTTCCCTGAATTGTGGAAATAAGGACAACTTCATTTTCAAGCACAATTGAATGTAGAAATGGAATCTGATCCGGATTTTATGAGTAGAACAAAATGAATACAGATTATTAACTGGTGCTTAACACAAAATAACAGAGATACAGTAAAACTGGTTTTCTATTCAATAATGAAATAAGCTGAAAACTGTAAAATGCAGCGAAAACAAGCTTGCTGGAATGGTGGTGGCTTATCTCTGAGAAGAGATGTGACGGCTTCGCTCATTCACAAGAAGATGATTACAATGAGGCTCTGAAGGAATTTTTACAATAAGAAGGAATGTCAAAAACCCTAGACATCCAAAAACCTAACCCTAGGAGATGAAGCACCAAAAGTCATGTGGGCCCCGTTTGGGTAAGTTAGTACATCAACTTCCCGGGGTCGTAACTTTTGCATACGATCTTCGTTTTAGGCGTATGATAGCTCATTGGAAAGGTATTGTCGAGGAGATTAATTTTAGGAGAAATATCAAAGGAACTTCCATATTGAAAACCTGTTTCCCCCCAAAAAAATCGTTTAGGGCCTCAAAACGGCTCCGAAAGTGAAAACTGCTAAAAATAGTAAATTACCAAAATTGTCATAAAATTGTTTTGAGCTAGTTGGAAAAGGTGGGTGGCCACTGATATCCAGCTGGATCAGAATCATGGCACAAGATGAAAAAACCTTATAGAGAATTGAATGTATAACTTAAATCAACTTACATATTTTAATTTGGATTCTTAACTTGGCATTGGCGTGCATTTTAATATTGATGGTGTGCATTCCCTCATAATTTCAAAAATATTGTCAAATGGTAGTTTTGCAAACGAATTGTGTACAATTGGAATTCAACTAGTAATGCATATGGATATCAATAAAACCTTCAAAAATGCCCACATAACTATTATTTCGACCCTCAAACCTACAGGAAACGTTGGATCTACAAATCTACGGTTGAGATTGGTTTAATATTACAACGTGACATTAAAGTTCCAAACCATAGTCATATTTCAAACAAATAACAGGTGCATTCTATAAGATTGCGGGTCCGCCAAAGGTCGGGTCCACCACCATGCTTTATAAACCTTTGCAATGAATACAAGTCGTCCAATCTACAATTGGATCCCAAACTTAAAACAAAACTATATTGGATTTGAATTTTGGGTACGAATCTTGTCGTTAAACTGTGTGCATATACCCTCGCCGAAATGGATTATGATCATCGATCTTAGCCCTAGATTGATTCTAAACCACACGATTTCCAGATATAATAATTCTGACGTGGTAATATTTGACAGAGAATTTAAATTGAGAACAAAACTCTGATTTTCTAAATTCAACTGCAGAACATACTTACAATTCGTTCCACAGTGAATTGGATGAACTCCCGACGTGAATTTATAAATAAAACTCAGATATTTCGCAACAAGAGATCAAATAGACATACACAGTTGGCTCCAAGGGTGAGAGTTTCCAAATGAAATTCAATTTCTTTTATTGATAATCAAATATTTATCAATTTATTCCACATCCCAAGCTCTCTACTCTCGCCTCTCGACCCATGAACACAAGAGCCTCGATGGGATTAAATAAATTCAATTTATATTTCTTAGATCCATTATATTTGGATCAAAACACCTTATTCAACCCTAGATCCTGTATTCTAGCCTAAAAATCAAAACAACTTCTATCTCTGTTACAAAGAAGGATTCAAAACCTTTGTTGTATTATTCGATTTGCATTTAATTAAAACAGAAAAAAAAATTAAGAGAACCAGCTCTCTTTGGTAAAGTTGACTTTGACTTCAAATGCAATGATGATTTTGTTCTTTGAGCTCATGCTCCTGCATCAGACTCCTCAGGTCAAAAATATTCATGAAATCATGTTCATAAGTTCTTCTATAGTATTGCCACTTTTCTGTATGAGTGCAACAATTACCCAAGTGACATCTTCCAGTGGATGATCCTTCCACTTCACCAAGTACTCATAGTACTCTTTCCCTCTTGTCTTCTTCAACACTCTGGTATCCAAAATTATTTCCATCTGTAACTTCTTCTCTGTAGGAATTTGTTTCTGCCACTTAATTTATTGTCCTATGTCTATCCAAATCATTTGATGATTGTTCTGCTTTAGGTTCCACATAAGAATACAAATATTCTACATTAAAGATGGGAGAGATTCCCATGTCTTCTGGAAGTTCAATCTCATAAGCATTGGCTGAAAACTTTCTCAAAATCTTGCAAGGCCCAATATTTTTAACCTTCAGTTTGTTATATGCACCTCTAGGAAATATTTCTTTCCTCAAATGTGCCAATACTAAATCTCCTTCTTCAAAAACAACTTCCCTTCTCTTCAAATCTGCTTTTTGTTTGTACTTGAAACTAGTTTCACGTAACTGTTCTTTAAATTTTTCATGCAACATTTGCATATCTGAAGCAAAATATTCTACATTTGCACTTCTCTTCTCCATCTGTCCCAAATATCTGAGCTCCAACACTCCTCTTTGGTTCACTCCATAGACAATTTTAAAAGGACTTAACCCTATACTTCTGTTGGGTGAATCATTATAAGCAAATTCGGCTTGTGGTAAAGCTAAGTCCCACTGATTAAGATGTTCACTTACCAAACTTCTCAATATATTACCCAAAATTCTGTTTGTAACTTCAGTTTGACCATCTGTTTGAGGATGGTAAGTTGAACTAAAGTTAAGACGTGTTCCCAATTTCTTCCACAATTTCCTCCAGAAGTGTCCAACAAAATTAATATCTCTGTCCGAAACAATACTAACAGGAAGACCATGTAGTCTTACTACTTCTTTAAAAAATAGAGTTGCAATATGAGTTGCATCACTAGTTTTATAACATGGTATAAAATGCGCCATTTTAGAAAATCTATCTACCACAACAAAAATGGAATCATTGCCTCTCTGAGTTCTGGGTTATCCCAAAACAAAATCCATACTCACATCATCCCAAAGTCTTTTTGGAATTGGCAGTGGCTGATATAAGCCTGTATTCTAGTGTCTACCTTTTTCATGCCGACAAACTTTGCATCTTCCCACAAATTTATGAACATCAGTTCTCATTCCCGACCAATGATAAAAATTACTCAACTAAGCATAAGTTTTGTCATTGCCAAAATTACCAGCAAGTCCTCCATTGCGCTTTTCCTGCAACAAATTCTCTCTCATTGAACATTTTAGAATGCACAATTTACTTCCATTGAACAACAATCCGTTTTGCAACATGAAATCCATCCATGGACTTCTATCTCTCAAACCTGGATTTTGATATGCTTCATATGCTGCCTTAAAATCTGCATCTTCTAGGTACATATATTTGAGATGTTCTAATCCAAGAACACTCACCTAGAACTCCTGAAAACTAAACATCTTTTGCTCAAAGCATCTGCAACCTTGTTACAGATTCCACTAATATGTTTTAATACAAAAGTAAAATTCTGCATGAATTCTACCTGTTAGCGATCAAATAATTCATTCTGAAATTTTTTTTGATATCATATCATAAGATGATAGTAAGGTAAAGATTTATTTATAAATCTGCAAGTTTTAAAGTATATAAGTTTGGCTTTAAATCTTATTATCCAATGAAAAAATGATGTGGCATCTCAAAATATACCAAAAAACAAATTTTAGCTTTCACCAACTAAATGAATTTTTCACAGTGTAGTAAGCCAGTGAAGTCTCCCTTTTCACCGACAAAATGACTGTTTTCACAGGTAGTGAGCTGGTGAAAGTGCAGGTTTTTCAATTGATAAACTGCCTTGGGAAAAATCAATTTTCTGAGCCGTGGAGAGTTCGTTTTACACGCTCAAATAGTTGATTGACAACTAGACATCCTAATATTTCCAATGGTACTTTCAAATCTTCATTTAGATCTTGGGAAGGTAGTCAAAATTTCCCCACAAGATGAGGCATCATTTTCATAAATTTTCCAAAATGTATGATTTTGGTCAAAAGGTCAAATTCGACTTGGTTGAGTTTATTAAGGAGAATATGATGATGACTAATAATATATTTTATCAAATATCATCCATGAGTGCAGGTGACACTTCATTTTATCAATAGAAATATTCAAGAGATCAAATCCTAAAATGTAGGAATATGACTAGATTTGGAAATTTGGATTTTCTTGTTTTAGTCACCTTCTTGGGAGATAGATTCTGATCATCTAGAAGATTACTTTTAGAAACCGAAGGAGGTTTTTCATAAGCATGGGTAGATCTTCAATAAAATCTCTTAGTTTTCCAAGATCTATTGTGATTTGTGAAATATAGGTCAATCTTTGAGCATCATATTTCCAGAAATTAAATACTCTGTTTTTCCTATTTTAGTCATTGTCTTTAAGGACATATTCTGATGAGTTTGAATACTATTTTTATAAATTGAAGGAGGTTTTTCATAATCACGGGCGGATATTCAATAACCTCTCTCAGTTTTCCAAGATCTTTTGTGATTTGGAGGATATAGGTGAATCTTGGAGCAACATTTTTCCATAAATTTCTGTCTTTTCCAGCCACCTCACAATTTCAAATTTGAGATAAGAAAAGAGGTTATCAGATCCATCTTTGGAGGATCTTGAAAATAATTTGTAAATATTATTTAAGCTCATAGATTTAAGAGGAAAAGGGGTTTGATTTTGGATACAAGGACTACACTATATTGTAAACAACCTTTTCATATGATAATACAAATCACCGTTTTCTCTCTCTATTGATGTAAGATTTCACCTTTCCTTTTGTACTCTTATTCGAGTTGTTTTAACTGCAATATGACTGTCATCTCATTAGTCAGTTCATAACTTGATTAATAGTTGCTTACATTGTTTATTAAACCCTACATTGTGTATTTGGTTTATAAGCAGTGATTTCTTCACCCACTTTAAAGCTACTATCTAATTATTGATCCTTGAGAGCACTAGTTCATTTGATTATCCATTTTGACTGTCTGAATTCCACACTGTAGTTGAGTTATCCCATTGATCCACACATACAAAAAACACAAAAACAATTTTACTTTAAGTTACCAAGCATCTTTGTCTTACAACCACAAAGAGTTTCTTGAAGTGATAACAAATTGGAGCCGTTGTTGGGGATTAGAAGACTGAAGTTGAAGATAACTTCCCTGGGAGACGACATAGATCCAACTTTGATAATAGACAAAGTCTGGAAATTTTCTTGGTTGTAATCATCTATCTGGCGACTCCATGAAGGACGGATTCAGTGGCGACTCCATAATATTCAAATGTCAAAGGCGTTTGTAGCTATTTTGGCTCGGAGGTTTGCACCTCTTGACTTCTCAATAGTTCCTGGTTTCCCACATCCAGTTCCTTCTATAGATATTTGGGGAGATCATCTTCCAAGATTTGCAGAAAAGAAAGAAGACAATCCTTCAGATCATCTCATCAGATTTCATCAATGCATGGTTCAGTTAAATATTCATGATGAAGATGTGCTTATGAAGATGTTTATGTATTCGTTGGAAGGTGATGCTCACAAATGGTATAGATCTTTACCTTATTCTAGTTTATATTCTTTAAAAAAAATTCATACAACATTTCATCATCGATGCGAAAGGTTTTTCTCTCAGGAATTTCTTCTTGAACATTGTTGTGAAGAATTTATGTTATATGATAAAGATGAAAGTTTTTTTGCTTCATCATCTTCTCATTATTGTACATCTGAAAAGTTAATTATTCCAATTACAAACCATACGGATCAACTGCCTATTAGTCAAATAGAACTTACAACCAATGTAGGCAGCCATCAAATTTCATATTTACAGATCAAGGGAAATCACAATAGATATGGGGACAAAGATGATGATCAGATTTTTAAGTTAGTGTGTGACAATTCTAGATCTGCAACAAAGGTTGAGTTACTTACATTCAACACTGAGATCAGTGAGAGTAGCCAGCAGCTCCAACAACATTTCAGTTCTCAGTTGAAACAACAAGAGTACCATATTTCTCCTTATAAACATGTTGTTTCAAATTATGGTGGAGAACAAAGTGATATTTTTCAAAATCTTTTTCAAAATCCTATTGTTGTTAACTCTATGCATAAAACTTCATCTCTGCCATTAGGATTTGATAATGATTTTCCTATATTCGACCAATACAGTGATAAGGAAGAAAATTTTGAGATTTATGAAGACTTTTTTACAGGAGAAAATATTTCTCATCATGATCAAGAGATCAGTGAAGGCATCAACCAACATAATTTCATCTTTTAGTTGGAACAACAGCAAAGGGAGGTATTTCTTTGGGGCTTTATTGATCCTATTACTAACTACTTGGAGTTTATGAGTAGCATAAAAGTCAAGATATTTTTGTCAGATGATGGTTGGTTCTGCCATCTTTTCAAACTATATTTTTGCATGCTATGGTTTCCTTTCTTTTTCGGATTCAGATCAAAGAGGTTACCAATAAATCAATTTCTTTCTTGGCTTCATTGGAGATTTAGTTTTACTTGATCAATTTGCCCCTACTGATTAGAAGTAGGAGTAGGTGTGAGAATAAGCTCCTCATACAAGCAGCTAGATCACGTTCAGTTGTTGATTTCTGAAATAAGGAGGCATGCTACAACAAACTACATACAGTTTTCATTTTAGCAGAGGATTAGGTGAAAAACGACAGATGTTTTCTCAAAAAATGAACCAGTCAATTTGTTTCATTTTTAGTGATGGCATGGTCATAAATAGAGTTCCATACAATTTTTTTTAGAAATTCAAGTATCAAAGTATAGGATATATTTTGTTATTTCTTATAATAAATCGATTGTCAAAAGATATTTTCAAAAAATCGAAGAAAATCTTTCCAATGGCTAATCTTTGTTTTGAAGTAGAAGTTAGCCGATGAAATTTCAAGGTTTCAACGGCTAAATGGCATTTCCGAAAACTAGTGAGCCGGTTAAAGTTCAAATTTGGTTTTTTTCTCCAGCGCCTTAAGAACCCAAAAAGACATATTGTACACATGTCATGTAATCATGATGGCAATTTAAATAGAGGCACAGGAACGGTTACATGTTTTCACCATGTCTTAGTGGAATATGATGATGGATTTGGTCATATATTCCGTGTGTCTGACGAAGGATAGTTTTAAGAGTGGTGAATGATATGATCATTATTACATCAAGCAACAAGATCATTTTCACCAGCGCCAACACCTTCTCCATTTAGAAAAGTTCTCTGTGTTAACCATGTACAGATCAACCTGTGATTATTGCATGATGGGAAGAAAGCGAGGAGGACCACTTCTGTGAAAGGAATTAGACAACAAGTTATTTCCAAATGAGTCCTTATTTAATAATTGTTGTGAGAAATATGAATTGCATTCTAAAGTTGAAGATCTAAATAGAGAAGAATCTTTTCCTCACAA
>SNQJ01S0048441.1:162496-173959 GCA_010110895.2 Picea sitchensis | reverse complement strand
ATTTGACCAAAGAGTTAGATGGCCACATTTAATAATGGATACAATACTTTTATCAAGAGAGCAACTACTAGAGAAATTGGAAGTATTAAAAGTTGTCTGGGCTAATGTGTTTAGGTATTCAATTGAGTTCTTTGAAGATGAAACAAAAATATGGCTAGTTCGGTATGTAAATAAGAATGGAGACATTGAGGATACAATCCATCAATTACGCCTTGATTTGAGAGAACTATAGAATGAGTTATTTGAACCTAAGACCAAGCATGAAATAACGGTTTCTCCAATGAGGGAATTCATCGAACAATGGTTAACAAAGGCCTTAGTTCAGATAATCGAGATATATCAGAAAGAAGTAGTTACATCAATTATTCCACCTCCAACACAAAAAAATCCAACAAAAGATTCCATAACAAGAAAATGATGGTTTGAAATTTCCATCACAGTAAGTCGAGTAGTCACCCTATTCTTGCTTTCACCACTTTTTTCTTCCTCGGTTAATAGTCATTTTTCTTTTTCTGTTTCTAGAATCCGTGAAACCAAAGGATTACCCCTAACTACTTTATTTTTTCTTCCAGGTCTCTCTTCATTTTATGGTCTGCGGGAGTCCTATCCTAATCCTCTTTGAAGGACAACCACAATTTACTTTATTGAAATTTCAAACACTATTGTTTATTTTTATAAAGACACCTATTATTTTTTTAGGTTCCCAGAGAACTATTTGGGACATTAAATTATTAATCTCTCAGAATTTAAGTTCTAAGCATGAGACTTCAAATGTGTGTCTATCAAAATACTGTTTTCATTTAATGGAATGGTCATTTAAATTTCTCTTCCATATGCGGTTCATATTTCCCTTTCCCGTGTTGAATATTTTGTCTTACTCTGATGAATGTTCTGATAGAAATGTAATATTATGATACCGTATACTCATTTTGTTACAATATTGTATTATAGTGTAAATATTTTCTTTATGTAAGAAACCTAGTGCTTTCTCATATACTCTTTGCATGTGAATATTTATTTCAAGAATAAACCTGGTCCTCTCTCAAGAATCATTTATGTTCTTGCATGTTATTTAAAATAGAGGAGTACCACCTCTTTAAAAATGTAGGGGGATTTTTCCTCCTCATGTTGTCTTAAACACTGTAAGACAATATTTCATATCAACCTTTTTGGTCACCATGCTATGGAACTAAACAAAAGGCTAGTTTCACATACCATAAATTTGGATGACTCTACCAAAACCCAACCAACCCCAAATACAAGTTTGACTTAGAGATTAAAGAAGTATATTGCACCAGTTGTATGACATAACAATTAAAATAGAGAAGAGTTGTGAAGAACTCGGAAGAACCTGGGAATTTCTTGCTTAAGAAGAAGAAATAGCAATAGCTTTGATACAAAGAAGACAATTGTAAACTTTAAAACGTTGGAATCATACAAAGGTCCATTAACAAGAAGTAAATTTAAGAAACTTGATATTCACCAAGAAATTAAAATTTTAAAATATGAAGCCAATGGTATCATAATCATGGGTGTCCGAGAAGAACAAAGAAATGAAATCCCCAATGAAGAAAGACAAAGAAACCCAATAAGGAGAGCTAGGTCTATCCCACTCAATTTATGAGGAGAACAACATTTGTTGCCAACTCTACCTCAAGGAATTTTACCTGTCTTTTCAAGTGATGGAGTTATGGATCCTAAAAGGAATATGGATCAGTTCCTTAGTATTTGTGATATTCAGTTGATTGAACATGATGATGTGATGGTTAGAGTCTTTATGCAAACTTTGATACGCCGAGCCTATGAATGGTATCTTTCTCTCCCATATCAATCAATTGGTTCGTTTGATGTTTAGAATATATGTTCATGAGTAGATATGAAAAACATATTTCCTATCATACTTTGCTTACTCAATTCACCCAAACCCATATTCAAAAGAGTGAAAGGATCATGGATTTTAACATACGATTTTTCAAGACATTAAATCAAATCCCAGATGGGAAACACCCAAATGATCCTGATATATTTGGATGTTACAAGAATTCCATGCCATCAAATGTGAATTATGCATTAGGATCTTCACAAATAAACACATTAAATGAATCAATCCAAAAAAAATATAAATGGAATAATACATGTTACAAACTCATGCTCATCCTGAGATTATTCTTGGAAAAACGTAAAGACAGATGACAAGTCTATCAATATCACCTCGGGGACCATCCACCTATAGAAGTTATAAAAATAAAGCAATTGGGGGAGGAATTCTCCAAGGATTTCCCCCTAATGTGAGAAATGATCCTGGAGTTGCTCAAGAAACTAGACAAACAAAAGAAATTGCTCAGATGAGCATAACTATTCGACAAATGAAGAATGAGATAACTCAACTCAAGAGGAGAGAGAATCTCATTTCACCACATCAAAATATGAGAGATCCATTACCTTATGAAAATGGAAGAAATGATAGAGATCAAATAATTGAATATCACAGACCAAGAGCACCCATAGTCCCAAACCCAAATGTTGTTATGCTAGAAGAAATTATAGAAGAATAAAATTTTGAGCCCTTTGATCAAGAAATAATCAATGATCAGGATGAAGTCTTAGAATCAATCCAAATGGAATAAGATTCATCATCTTTTCATATTTTTGATGAACAAGAAGATTATGAATATTCACAAGAAAATGTTGTTCAAACCATAAATCAAGAAAATAAATTCAACAGGGGAACAACTAGAAAAATAAAAAGAAAAAGTCAACATTCTAGAGCCACCAAAACAACAACCAGTTTTTAATTAGATGAAGACTTTGTTGCAAATGAATTATAATTTTGTTGATAAATTAACTAAGCTTTGGATTACCTTGTCATTTATGGAGGTAGTTAAGATACCCTAGTAAAGAGAAATTATTTTAAAGATATTGGATGAGACAAATTCAAGAATAGAGGTAGTTGTGATGAACACAAGACAACAACAAAATATCACATTAGTAATACCAAGAGGAAAGGTACCACCATTTTATATATCCTTAGAGAATCATGAATTTACACTACATAATTTTTTGGTGGATAGTGGAGCCACTAACAATATCATTCCATGATCAGTAATGGAAGCTATTGGAATGGAATGTACAAAGAACTGTGAATATGGTGAAAGTATATATGCCATTGAATCAAGAAAAGTTCCAACTTATGGAGAAATTAAATATTTTGTGTATGGATTATTGTAGCACCCCACATTACAACATTCTTTACTATCATAGTAGTTGATCTGCCTCTAGCATACAATGTTGTCCCATGAAGAGATTTGTGCTCATTGATTGAAGGATACATAATGAATGATGGGAGTTGCATGATGCTCCCAAACAAATATGGAACAATGATCATAATTCCTCAAGAACATAGAAAACCAATATCATTTAAGAAAAAGGAAACTGAAATGATGCATAACTATGTAGATGTTGGAATTGGGAATTATGTTATTTTCAATACAAAGCAACTAAATTTACTTAAGCAAAATGAAAAAAATATTTCCAAGGTTTCTGGAAATTGTCATTTGGTGGTGCTTGCTCTAAGTCTAGAAATGGAGATGGTATTGATTTCAAAAGTCCTAAATCTTGCATTTACCCACTTGCAATCATATTAGAGTTCCCTTGTACCAACAATGAAGCAAAGTGTGAAGCATCGATTCAAGGACTGGCCTTGGCCCTTGAAATGAAAGTAAAAGATCTGGTGGTGACTGGTGATTCGAAACTAGTTATCAATCACATCAAAAGAAGATATAGAATCAAAAAATAAATATTGAAACATTATGCAAAGAGAGTGTGTGAAACCATAGAATCTTTTAATTCTTTCAATACTTCTTTTGTTCCTCGAGAAAAAAATAAAAAATATGATTCATTGGCAATGGTGATATCCCTTTTCAATACAGATGATTCTCATAATCAAAATACTTTTCATGCCAAAACAGTTTTTCGACCTTCAATACTCGATAACCAAGAGTATTGGAACTTTTTTGAAAATGACGAGCACATTGCAAGCTTTCTTACAGACCATGAATCAACATTATTTGATGATTCAGAACAAAGCCAAAATAGTCAAAAGGAATTTCATGATCAAAGTGTTATGGTTCTTCCAAATAATTGTTAGCTTGGAATCTCTTTTTACAAGAGATGACCAAACAAACACCATGCACTTAATTGAGGAACCTTCTATTAGAAAGGTTCAAGAGACACGGAAAATCAATATCAATGCATTTGAATATCCAAAATACATAAATCTTGGTACTAGTTGTACCACTGAAGACATAGAACAATACACTCTTATTTTCAAAAAAAATTAGGACATTTTTTCTTGGAGTTATGATGATTTAAAGGAATATGACAAGTCTATATTCCAGCATGTTGTACCACTCAAAGAAGGATCAAAACATTTTAAGCAAAAATTAGGAATAATAAATCCCAAATTGAATCCCTTAGTAAAAATGTAGTTGGAAAAATTGAAAAAACTAGTATAATTTTTCCAAACAAACATTTAGAATGGATTTCAAATCCTATGGTAGTTAGAAAAAAGAATGAATAAATTCATATTTGTGTTGATTTCAGAGATCACAATTGAGAAAGTATCAAAGAAAACTACCCACTCACAAACATGGATATGCTATTGCAACAGGTCATTGATTATGCACTGATGTATATGCTTGATGTATTTTCTGGGTACAATCAAGTCCTTATGGTTGAAGAAGATAAATCAAAGACTCCACATTCATTACACCATGGGGACCATATGCTTATGTTCGTATGTCATTCATTTATAGTTATAATGTTATGATTGAATGTTTCATTTACTTTATATTTTGTATATATGAATGTTGATCCAGAATTGGATCCAGGAGGCTTCCCAAGTCCAGAAAAGGCTCAAAAATGAAAGTTCTCGGAATCAGATGAAACCAATTCCATTGCGGCCGGCTCGTCGTGCTGATTTTGGCCATATATTTACTTTCTCAAATGGGCTCCGTATGTGAGAGTTATCACACTATGATCAGATTCTCAAACAGCTAAAAAGTCAAAGGTGTCAACTAGCAAAAGGTCAATGCTGACGTCATCATGACATCACCAAAGCTATTTAATGATGCTGATGTGGCAGAGACATGTGGGAGAACTGCAATAGTTGACTGGGCAGATGAAAAACCCAATCAGAATTGGACACGTGGCAAATATTTGGGCAAATGTGGTGGTGCCACGTGGCCCATGCATAGGCAACAACATGGCACCCAGTCATCAAACATGTCACGAGTTAAAAATGTTTTGGGGGTCCATGGGTTTTGAACCCACGACTAACCAACCAAGCCAAACACTTTGAGAAGAGCCCTAACACCAACGCGCCATATATGTACCTTATGTATATAAGCCACAATATAATTATTTAAAATGCATGTTGTAATATGGCGGAAAAGGAGGGGGCTAGGGCTAAGCCCCAACCCATGGTTGCATGCGGTAATGTGACCATAGATCAGCAAAAAAGGGGTGCAGCCCATAACCACCAGAGCACATATAAAGGGGAGGTTCCATTATATGTGCGCCAAAATCAGGTGCTAGCGCAATCTTGGGGCCAATGCTTAGCCCTTTGGGCTAGCGCTTGGCCAAATTTACTGCATATGACTAGTTTAGAGGGGGCGTGCACCACCTTTTGGGGGATTAGCCCATATATTTGGCTAAAATTGGTTTTTAACCATACAGTATGGATTTTTAATTGATTTATGCTTGTTATTGAAGATTTTGGCCATTATTGGGAGATATTGGGCTCTTTTTGAGCCCAGATTTTGGGAGGAAGTTGGGGAAGGATAACCAACTTCAGATCTATAAAAACCAAGCCTGTTTGAGGCCATGGAGGGACATTCATAGCAGATTTATGCTGAAACAAAGACAAGACAAAGCCATTTTTATGCAGGGAAGTTGTTGAGGAGGAGATCTTTGCAAGCCATTTCTGGGAGCTACACTTAGTCTTTTTCAACGCCGTCAGTTGTGTTGGATTTCTGAGGTCGACCAAAACATAGTGAGACTAGTATGATATCCATTTGATGTAGTTTTGTTGTACTTTTCAAGAATTTAATAATTAATAAAGAAGCCTCCCCCACTGAGACAAAGGCCCGAAGACGTAGGCAATTTTGTGTTAAACTCCATTATCACTTATTTTCTTATGGTTTGTTGTTCTTATTGCTTCGGTTCAGATCTGTATATTTTTTTATGGGTGCTATGTTTCTTCATTAAATTCATCATCTTTGGTTCAGCTTCATAAATGGTTAATTAACACATGCAATTAATAACTCAACCACAATCATTAAAAGATCTTTTCGGATCAAGTGGTATCAGATCTAGTTGACGTTTGGATTTGAGTTTTGCATGTTAACCAATGAAAAGCTACATCATGGTGAAGGCGATCTTGTTAAAGAGAATCCATTGATTGGATTGAGAAAGAGAGCTTCTCACAGTGAGAAGATGGCATCAGAAGAAGGGCTTTCTCAGGATGAGAAAGAGTTCTGGAAAACTTTCCTTGCTATGTCAGAGATGATGAAAGTTTTGTACGAGGATTACGTGGAACGAAAAAGACCAAATCTGGGTGAATCTTCAAAGGGAAAAAGTGATGAGGAAGAGGATCCTCCTCAGACTCCTCCTTCACCTCCATCATCGCCTCCTTATTCTCCTTCTTCCTCAAGTTCAAGTTCTAAATCCAATGCAAAGAAACATGTTCATAAACATAAGAATGAAATGTCATTATTAAAACTTGATGTTAAATTTGAGTTGCCCATATATGATGGTGAAGGTAATGCAGAGAGACTTAACAATTGGGTCAGGTAGATGGAGGTTCATTGCAGTGTGCAACAGATCAAGGATGAGGCTACACAAATCAAGTTGGCATCTTTGAGACTTGCAGGTACAACTCTCATCTAGTGGAAAAGAAAGTTGCAAAATGGAACGCAACAAGTGGGTAATGTATTTACATCATGGCAAAGCTTCATTTTTGCACTTAGGAAACAATTCTATCCTTTGGGTTATAAAGAAAAAGCATTAATTGAATGGAAATCTTTAAAACTAAGAAAAGGACAAACAGTGCAATAGTATACTGATGGCTTTCGAAAAATGGCATTGATGTTAGATATCCATTTACATACACAGGAAACCCTTATGAAGTATATAGGAGGTTTACCTGCCCATATTAGAAATACTGTATTCGTGTTTGGACCCACTAACCTTGATGAGGTTTCTGTTCAAGCAACATACATTGAAGCAGGGAAAGCAGGTGTATCAGGGGAATCATCTTCGAGGACAGAGGACAAGAGGAAGTGGACAGGAAAAAAGGCAAATGCAGTGGCGAGAAAGACATGACGAGGAACGTTGTTGGCAATTTCATCCCGAGAAGAGGCCAAAGTGGTTCAAAGAAAGGAAAGGGAAGCAAACAATTGCAGCCGCAACAATACCCACAGACTTGGGATCAGATTCAGGTGATGAATATAAGGTTTCAATGGTTGGTATGACAGGTAAAATTGGTGAAGGCATTGATTGTAGAAGTAACTTGTTTCATATAAGGACCATCATGTGACACACAAAGATAGACACATTAATCGACAGTGGATCTCAAGCTAATCTAATCTCAGAAGAATTGGTTAAGCAATTGAGGTTAAAAACACAAGTACATCATAAGCCTTACACACTTAAATGGATAAGCAATCATCATCAAATGCACATAACAAAACAATGCACAATCAAATTTGTAATTTCATCTAAGTATGTGGACGAGGTAACATGTGATGTAGTGCCGCTAAGTGAATGTGGAATGGTCTTAGGTAGTCCACACTTATATGATCGTAAGACAATCTTCTACATGACAAAGAATCAATATCAATTAACCAAAGCATGTCAAGATTATGTGGTCCATGCTCATCATGTTAAGGAAAATAAAACACTTCAAACAATGGATCAATTAAAGAAGGCAGTTCAAGCAAGCAACAAGCCAATAATTGTTTCAAATGAAGTAATCGGTCTTAAGCAAGAACATGAAATGATTGTTGAAAGGAAAATCAATCATAGGTTGCTTCAAGATAAGCTCATGTTGTGCAAATATCAGCTCTTTTGCAGTCGTCTTTTTGATGCTATCATTAGTAATGTTGTCTACATGGATGATAGTGGCTTCAGTAAAATGTGACAGGGTTCAAATGGCTAACAATATGATTTTAGTTGTCATGATTGTGTTACAGTTGATCTTGATGAGACAGGTGCACAGGGCAGAGTTTAAAGACAGAGGACAAGTCGGGTGGCCTATCCCGAGCTTGTTGACTGGTCAATAACCTTTTGGGGACCAAAAGGTCCTTAGTGCATAGGTGTGATCCAGAATCGGGTCCAGGAGGCTTCCCAGGTCCAGAAAAGGCGCAAAAATGAAAATTCTCGGAATCAGATGAAACCAATTCCATTGCGATTGGCTTGTCGCTCTAATTCTGACCATATATCTCTTTTCTCAAATGGGCTCCATATGAGAGAGTTATCGCACTCTGATCAGATTCTCAAACAACTAACAAGTCAAAGGGGTCAACTGGAAAAAAGTCAATGCTGACGTCAACATGACATCACCAAAGCTATTTAATGATGTTGATGTGGCAGAGACATGTGGCAGCACTGCAACAATTGACAGACCCAATCAGAATTGGACATGTGGCGAATATTTGGGCAAATGTGGTGGTGCCGCGTGGGCCAAGCATGGGCAACCACGTGACACCCAGTCATCAAACATGTGGCGAGTTAAAAAAAAATTGGGGGTCCATGGGTTTTGAACCCATGACCAACCAACCAAGCCAAGCACTTTGAGAAGAGACCTAACACCAACACGCCATGTATGTGCCTTATGTATATAAGCCACAATATAATTATTTATAATGCATGTTGTAATATGGTGGAAAAGGAGAGGGCTGGGGATAAGCCCCAACCCATGGTTGCATGCGGTAATGTGACCACAGATCAACAGAAAAGGGGTGCAACCCATAACCACCAGAGTGCGTTTAAAGGGGAGGTTCCATGATATGTGCACCAAAACTAGGTGCTAGTGCAATCTTGGGGCCAGTGCTTGGCCAAATTTAGTGCATATGACCAGTTTAAAGGGGGCGTGCACCACCTTTTAGGGGATTAGGCCATATATTTGGCTAAAGTGGGTTTTTAACCATACCGTATGGATTTTTAATTGATTTATGCCTGTTATTGAAGATTTTGGCCATTATTGGGAGATATTGGGCTTTTTTTGAGCCCAGATTTTGGGAGGAAGTTGGGGAAGGATAACCAACTTCAGATCTATAAAAAACAGGCCTATTTGAGGCCATGGAGGGACATTCAGAGAAGAGTTATTCTGAAGCAAAGCCAAGCCAAAGCAATTTTATGTAGGGAAGTTGTTGAGGAGGAGATCTTTGCGGGCCATTTCTGGGAGCTACACTTAGTCTTTTTCAGTGTCGTCAGTTGTGTTGGATTTCTGAGGTCGAGCAGAACACAATGAGACTAGTATGATATCCATTTGATGCACTTTTGTTGTACTTTGAAATCATTGAATAATTAATAAAGAATCCTCCCCCACTGAGACAAAGGCCCAGAGACATAGGCAATTTTGTGTCGAACTCTGTTATCACTTCTCTTCTTATGGTTTGTTGTTCTTATTGCTTTAGTTCAGGTCTGTATATTGTTTTATGGATTCTATGTTTCTTCATTAAATTCATCATCTTTGGTTCAAGTTCATAAATAAATGTTCAAAAAGTATGTGAGACCTTACAAAAATGCACACTAAGTGCTCCCCATGCAGGATATAAGAAAAGGGTCTGTGTTAGTTGAAAACTTTCCATGCTAGACTCAAAACCCATGTATTTGATTTCCCAGTTGATGCAGGAGCATGAGCTCAAAGAACAAAATCATCATTGGATTTGAAGTCAAAGTCAAGTTTACCAAAGAGAGTTGGTTCTCTTAATTGTTTTTTCTATTTTAATTAATTTTAGAAGTAAAATCGAATAATACAACAATGATTTCAAATCCTTCTTTGTAACAGAGATAGAAGTTGTATTGATTTTTAGGCTAGAATATAGGATCTAGGGTTGAATAAGGTGATTTGATCCAAATATAGTGGAACTGAGAAACATAAATTGATTGTATTTAAGCCCATCGAGGCTCTTGTGTTCAGGGGTCAAGAGTTGAGAGTAGAGAGCTTGGGATGTGGAATAAATTGATAAATATTTGATTATCAATAAAATAAATTGAATTTCATTTGGAAATTCTCACCCTTGGAGCCGATTGTGTATGTCTATTTGATATATTGCTGCAAAATATCTGAGTTTTCTTTATAAATTCACACCAGGAGTTCATCCAATTCATTGTGGAACAAATCGTAAGTATATTCTGCGGTTGAATTTAGAAAATCAAAGCTCTGTTCTCAATCTAAATTTTTTGTCAAATATTACCACGTCGGAATTATTATATCTAGAAATTGTGAGGTTTAGAATCGATTTAGGGATAAGTTCGATGATCATAATCCATTTCAGCGAGGGTATATGCACATGAGTTAATGACAAGACTCGTACCCAAAATTAAAATCCAATATAGTTTTGTTTTAAGTTTGGGGTCCGATCGTAGATCAGACGACCTGTATTCATTGCGGAGGTTTATAAAGCATGGTGGTGGACCCTGTTGGAGTCCTATAATCATAGGTAACTCGATTCTTTGGCTGTTGATTTGGCATTGCTCTCGTGATGAAGACATCTGGCTCGGTTGATTCCATTTTTCCTTCCATTTGTTTCGCCCGATCCTTCACCACCCTAATGCATCCTTCGTCCACCTATGTGCCCTCACTCCCTTGCCCATTTGTCTCATTGACTACATCTCACTCGCCACTCATCCCTGCATAAACAAACTTAGGATAATAAAATATTGGTTAGTTTAATAAGGTAATTGATAATAAATAAAAGATTAGATTAATTAATAATGTTAGTAGTTAGTAAATAGGTTAATAAAGTTAGTGTAATTAGACAAATAAGCTAGGTTAAGTCTTGTTAGAAATTAATAAATTAATAATTAATTTAGTTGGTTAGTGATTAGGTTAGTGTTTCATTAATTAAACATTAAAAATAAGACAATATTAAAATATATAAAACAAAGTATAAAAATATATAAATAAAAAATAGTTAAAACAAAAATTATAAAACATACAATAAACAATATAAAACATTAAATTAAAACACAAATAAAAATCATATACATTAAAAACACATAATAAAATAAAACATAACTAAAATAAAACATATATTAAATAAAAATAAACAAAACGTAAACAAGTGAATAATAAAACAAAACATAAATTAAAAAATTAAAAATAAAAACAAAAATTAAAAGCATATCGTAAAGTTTCCCCCCTTACCTTTCCCGTACATTCTGGACCCCCCTTCC
>SNQJ01S0048441.1:141270-152933 GCA_010110895.2 Picea sitchensis | reverse complement strand
TTTAACATATATTATAATACAATATTACATTATATTAGTTTTTTTGTGGTCTTGTCTTTTCTCATTAATTTAAGGTTTCGAAATACGTGAAGGCTGCAATAACACTATCAAGTTATTGACCAATGAAAAGTTAAAAAAATACTTTTTTTGTTTTTTAAAAAAATAATTTTTTTTAATTGTTATGTTGAACATTTAAATTGATATAATTTTTTCAAGTCAACACAAAACTAATATGAAAGTCAATGCTAACTCATTGCTATATACTACCTTCGGCAGTACAATAACTATGTAAGATTTGGTTTCATATTAACGTTAGGGTTAGGATTTCAAATTAGGGTTAGGGTTTCATATTTTCTCCCTTTTTCCACCTTCCTAAATTAATGGAATATAAATACAAATCAAATATTTCATTAATCTAGATATTGAATGTATAAACTAATTAGAACAATGGTCATGCTAGCATGCACCAATGGTATGGTTGTGATGAATTAGTTGGTAGGTTCTTCTAGTAATTCATTGTGAGCCATAACAACGATCTCCTTCCAGTCGCCAGCTTCATGAGTTGGGACTTCTCCCATATAGATGATATGAACCTTCATAATCAACAAAAAATGATCTGCATTGTCAGGAAGATACTATGATTGGTGTTGTGAATCATAAACAAGATATATGTGAGAAGAAATCACCTTTATGTTTGGATTTACATTAATTACACTAATTATCATCAGCAACAAGAAGCCAAAATATTTCAGGAAAAAAATGCATTGTTTTGTTTACTGTGAGGGAATTTAAAACAAAATAAAAATTACACAAACTCTGGGCCGAAATACTCTAGAAAATAAATGCATTGTTTTTTTTATGGTGGGGGCATTTAAAAAAAAAAATACTCTATATTGTTAACACTTTTTAATGTCCATAAATATTTCAACCAACTCTATCTTCCGCTAAAAGTGTCGACGATATCTACCCAATCGTTGTGGCCTCTCCCTCTACTAGTATAGATACTCGCGTTCCATGGAATCCTAGGACTAGGAGCATCTGGATCCGTCATGATCTGAATATGTCCATTCATAAATCACATAATTAATTCAATCAAACCAAGCATTATTTTTTGTGTTCTAGTTTTTAGTTTTTATTTTACAGATAAAAGACAAATTTTAATTTAAAGAGTTCCAAATTGAAATCTAAATACTTACTAAAAAAACAAGGATCATAGATAAGTACATCATGAGTAAATGAAAATGTTAAAAATACCAGAGTATAAAAAATGCGTGCATGTCACCGCCTGGAGGCATTATAATGGTTGAAGGAATGAACTCCAATGCCTGCATTTTGGAGTTATAAACCACAAACATCTTTATGCTAAGGGTGAACCTATATAAAACGTCTCCTATAACTCCCCCAACTGTTAGTGGCCTTGTCAATCTCGACATCTCTGGGATGAAGGTCATCAGGTGAGAGTGATTTTTAGAATATATGCACTTTTGCGTGAACAACATAGTTAAAACACCACTTCTCTCCACCTAGTAACTCATGCATTAATTGAAATTGAAAGCCCACAACTTTCCACTTGGTAGCATTCAACCCCACCATTCTTCACTTGTTTGCACGACTCTCCACCTATTAATGCACCTCTCGTAAAAACGAACGCCTTCCCCCAATATTATGTGCAATGAGGTTGAGGTAGTGCATGCTAATTAACCAAATGTGGTAGTAAAAAGGTTGCATACATATTAATCCTTCTTAATTGTTTAAACATGGAAATCAGATAATAAGACAATATTTATTTAACATGATTAAATAAATGTGATAAAGTAAACAGGTTAACAAATGCATGCAAAAATACATAACTCACCAAATATTCGAAGTTTTACTAGAGATTAGGGTTTGACAGTCGCAGTGAGCTAGGGTTTGACAGTCGCGACCACAGTAGAGAGAAACATGAGCAGTAGGAGGGNGGGGGGGGAAGGGGACCCCCTCATACAAACGGGTAGTGGTGGACAGAGGAAAAGGACCAAGCAGAGGAGTTTTCAAGGCACCGACGGTAGGAACCTTGGGATTAGACCCAGGGAAGCATCAAGAGAGAAGTCAGGACAAAAATGAGACCATGGAGGAAGTCGCTAAGGAAACTCAGAAAGAGGTGCAAGAGACCACGAAGGCTAACGGGACGGAGGGGCACAACCCCTGCAAGCCCAAAACAACAATGATACCCAAGGTGGTACTGGAGGACCCAAAAACGCAACTCTACAGGGACCAGATGAAGATGCATGCGCTCATATGCAAATTTATGGGGTTATGGCCCACAGAAATAACTCTGCACAACTGGATTAAATATCACTGGAAGCCTAATGGAGAAGTGGAGCTCCACCTTGGCTCGAAGGGTTTCTTCACAGCAGTCTTTATCAACCTGGAGGACAGGGACAAAGTCTTCAAGGGAGGTCCATACTTCCACACCTCAGTGGGACTCTACATGCAACCCTGGAAAGAAAACTTCTCCCCGGAGAAAGAAACTTTCAAAAAGGTACCAGTCTGGCTGAGATTATATTCCATACCCATAGAATACTGGTTTCCCTCTACCTTTGAATTCATAGGAAACAAACTGGGGAAATACGTGAAGACCTCAGAAGCCACCCTAAAAGGAAGATACACCTCATATGCAAGAATTTGCATAGAGATGGACGTTTTTGAAGCACTCCCAGAAGATATAAGTCTGGAATTCAGGGATGAGGAATGGATCCAAAACATAGATTACGAACAGATCCCCTTTAGATGCAGAAGATGCCATGAACATGGACATTTGATCAGAGAGTTCCCTCTAAACAAAAAGAAGGAAGTGAAAAATTCCAGAACTCATCAAGATGAGGAAGGGTTTATAACCCCGAACCCCAGGAACAGAGCTAATAAAAATAAAAATAAAACCTCGGCAAGAAATACCCAGGAGACCCGGAATACAATGGAAGGAAGGAACCAAACAAACAAAGGGACAACAAAAGACAAGGACTCAGAAAAATCTCCAGAAGTCAAAGACCAAGCAACAAAAGAGCCCACCCAACATCCAAACAATACAATAGCTCAGGGGACTTGCGCAACCTCGATGGATGGAGAAACGAAAGACAATAACATCGCCATGAAAGACGCAGAGGGAGATGCAGAAATGACCCTGAGAGAAGTAGGTACAAAAGACCCCGATCTCAGAGACCTGGTGGAAAGGGAACGAATAGACCTTCCACACATATTAGAACAATGGAAAAGGCAGGGAGTCGACAACGTACCAACATAGCAACTCGACCGCATCCAATACCTGTTCCTCCTACGGGAGGAAGCCAAAGCCAGAGGACAAAAATGCACACACGGGGAGATATGACACCTACAAGTGAAAGCCGGTGAGGGAAAATCGCAACTATCACCCAAATAGACGAGGAGAAAAAAAGGTAGGAAATCAAACAACGTAGCACTACAGGAGCTGGGAGCGCTACTGATAAACTCGGGTAAGATCAAGAAACTCCTTCCCCACTCTCCCCCACATGTTTAAATGAAGGTTATAACTTGGAATATAAGAGGCCTAAACAACCCAAGAAAACAAAGAATCCTTAGGAATAAACTAAAGCAGGAGAAACCGGATCTCTTTTTTATTCAAGAGACGAAATGTACTACATACATAATGAAATCAATCAATAAACAACATTGGCGCAAGAACAAGATGGTAGCCATCGAAAACCACCAAAGGTCAGGTAGCGTACTCACGTTGTGGAACCCACAAATCCTAGATTCAATAGAAGCCGAAGCAACGAGGCACACCCTAACGGTGCGCATGCAAATCATAGGAAACATTGAGGAGATTCTCTTCACAAATGTGTATGGGCCCCATGGGCCAGAGGAAAAGAAAGGAATGCTCCGAGACCTAGAAGATATAAAAGGCTGAGTCACCAACCTCCACTGGATCCTGGCAAGGGACTTCGACATTATCACCTCCCTTGTGGAAAAGAAGGATGGTATTAGAAGATTGTATCGGTATGCGGAGGAATTTACAAATTTTATAGACAGAGCGGAGATGGTAGATATCCAAACTAAGAATGGCCATTTCACCTAGAACAATAAACGGAGGAACCAGTTTCAGGTAGCTACAAGACTTGACCGATTCCTTATATCAGAGTCAATCATTATGCAGGGGCTAACCTTAGATTGCAACATCCTACCCTGGGGTGGATCTGATCACTGGCTAGTGCAACTGGAAGCAGGCTTCCAAACAACACCTAAGAACATACCCTTCAGATTCAAGAAATTCTGGATTGATCACCCGACTTTCAAGGAAAAAATAAAACAGTGGTGGTGGGAGGAGCAACCTGAGCAAGGAAATAGGATGTTCAAACTACACAAGAAACTCAAATACATAAAAAATAAACTCAAGGAATGGAACAGGGATATCTTCGGGAATATAAACACAGAGAAAAACGACATCAAACAAAAAATGAAAAAACTCCAAGAAATTTGCATGCGGGAAGGCTATACGGAGGACCGGAAAAAGGAAGAAGTCCAAATGACCCAAGAGTGGGAGGTGCGATGCCAGCAGGAGGAAACACTCTGGCGTCAGAAGTCATGCATTCGATGGTTAAAGGAAGGAGAACATAACACCAAGTTCTTCCATAGAAAAACCATGGCCAGAAGAGCCCATAACAAAATCCTCAAGCTCAAGGACCAAGATGGAATCGAGCACAAGTCACATCAGGAGATCGAAAGAGCTATGGTTAGACACTTCCACGAGATAGCCCAAGAACCGCATCAAGACATATCAGAGGCCATTCAGAGGATAAACCAACATATACCACGCTTGGTTACCGAGGAACAAAACATCTTCCTGAACAAACCTATCGCCACGGAAGAGGTGAACCAAGCTCTCCAGGAAATTCCCAGTGGGAAAGAATCAGGTCTAGATGGATTCCCTGTGGATTTCTTCAAAGCCTGTTGGTAAATCGTCAGACATGACATCTATAAGGTAGTAGAGGACTCTAGAAGGTTTGCCTCCATCCTTAAAGCACTAAATGCAACCATTATCACCCTAATCCCCAAAGAAAACGAAGCCAAAACCCCGAACTGGTATAGACCCATAACACTTTGTAATGTGATATACAAGATCATCTCCAAATTCATAGAAAATAGATTGAAACCCCTCCTACCCTCACTGATGTTGCAAGAACAAGCAGGCTTCGTGGAAGGTAGACAAACAATGGACAACATCATCTGGGCCCATGAGTTCATTCACACCTTAAAACTTTAGAAAAGGGGGGGAATGTTAATACAACTAGACCTAGCAAAAGCTTATGACAAAATTAGCTGGAATTATATGATCAAGACCTTGGAAGCCTTTGGTTTTACCCAGCACTGGATCAATTGGAATGTCATTTTAGTATCCACAACAAGCTACTTGCTACTAATCAATGGAGCCCTGACCAAACCTTTTTGGCCCATGAGAGGGATCAGACAAGGAGATCCGATGTCTCCTTTCCTGTTCATTTTGATGATGGAAGGCCTTAGCCAGAGCATAAAGAATGCAACAACAACTAGGGAAATAACAAGGCTCAAACCTTTCAAAAAATTCCCTACTTCAACTCACCAACAGTTTGTGGATGATACACTACTCCACAACATACCCATGGTCAAGGAAGCCAAAGCCTACAAAAGAATCCTAGAAGATTTTGGGGAAGCCTCGGGTGCTGAGATCAACCACTCCAAGTCGATGATCTTTTTCTTTAATACCAATCCAGCTATCCAAAGGAATTTTACCAACGTTCTAGGCTTTGAACGGAAAACACTTCCAATCAAGTATTTGGGGGTTCCTTTGATAGACAAAGTTTATAAGTTGTCAACTTGGGAAGGAGTAATAAACAGGTTACAGGAGCGGGTAAAAACCTGGACGTATAGATCCCTTAACCTAGCTAGCAGACTGATCCTAACCAAGACTGTTTTACAAGACATCCCAACCTTTATGATGTCAATCTTCCCCACTCCATAGGGGATCCTATAAAAAATCAGATCCATCCAGAGGGACTTCCTATGGCGAGGTGTGGAAACAAAGAAAAAATGGGCCCTGGTGGCCTGGGAGAAAGCCTGTAGGACAAAAAGCAAAGGAGGCTTGGGGCTACAAGATCCACAAATGACCGACAATGAATATGGGGCAAAACTCTGGTGGCAGTGGTTCAAAGAAACTGCAACCCCTTGGGTAAACCTATGGAAGGAAAAGTACGCACCAGACACCTGCGACCAGGACAAAATCCACTTTGGAGGAACCAAGGAAGGCTCAGCCATTTGGAACCTAGCCTAGCGCAACAAAGCATGGATTCAGACACAACTTTTGGGAAATTAGGAATGGCAGAACAACTAGATTATGGGAGGATGCTTGGCAGCAGGAACCAAAGATGGAAAACCAGGGTAGAGGGATGCTCCAACAAGACCTCATCACACAAGGAAAAATCAACGTCTATCAATACTGGCAGCAAGGAACGGACCACAACAAATGGAGAATATGGGACAAGATTAATCCTCAACACAATGAGATACCCACAATAATAATAAAAGAGGTGGAGGAGGAACTGGGCAGATGGAAAATAACAGTCACGGAAGGAGAGGACCAGTTGAGGTAGGGAAAAAAGGACGGAGGGGAATTCAACCTAAAAGAAGTCTGGCACTATATGACGAACCCAAACCAAGATGACCTAGCGCAACACTAGGATAAGCTCTGGAACAACCCCCAATGGCCAAAGATTAAGATCTTCCAGTGGCTAATATTACACAGTCGCATCCTAACTTGGGATAACCTAAGGAAAAGAGGTTTCACTGGTCCATCAAGATGTCATCTTTGTCAAACTCAAGAAGAAACAACCAACCATCTCCTTGACGACTATGCTTACACTGTATAACTTTGGGATTGGGAAACAAGTATCTTCCACCAGTCCAATAGGATCCGTGGTAATATTTCCGCAACAATCAAGCTCTGGAGAGAAAACTATAGCGACCAAGAAGAGGTGAACCTCTGCTGGACCCTCACCCCAGGAATGATCACATGGTCGATATGGAAGGAAAGGAACCGATGCATTTTCAGAAACCAAAGCTGGTCAGAAGGGAATATCAAGGAAACAATAACCTCCATGATACGCAAGATGGTGATGAGTCGCAACAACCAGGAGGGTAGAGCGCAACCCACAGATCAGGACTCCCGAGTCCTGGAGGATATACAACTAACAGGTGGGTGCAAACCCAATCCAAATAGACAATAGCCGCAACTCCAGGTAGGTGAGTGCAATTGGAAACCACCACCTTCAGGCTCCCTCAAGTTGAAGTTCGATGGGGCGGCAAAAGGCAACCCAGGAAGAACAGGTTTTGGAGGAGTAATCAGGGATAGTAAAGGGAACATCATATGACTGTACGCGGGAAGCCTGGGCAACTCCAGCAATAACGCCGCAGAATTCAGAGCCCTGGAGACAAGCCTGAAGATTCTCAACCGGGAGGGGATGACGAATGCCATAGTGGAAGGAGACTCCGCATTAGTCATCAACACAGTGAGAAAACTCCAAAACGGTACCGGAATAGGTAAAATCCAGAGGCACTGGTGTTTGGCCTACCTACTGAAAAAAATCCAGGAGCACTTGTGGACAGGTATCACTGTGGAGTTGCGTTGGGTGAGGAGGTCAGCAAATGGACTGGCGGATAGAATAACAAATGAGGGGGTTGAGAATGAAGGTCCAACACTAGACACAATCTAGCGCAACATCCCACAAGGTCAATTCCGGACAGATTGCACCCAACTTGCGGCAAAAGATTGGGACAATAGGAGTAGTACGGAAGATCATGGCAAGAATGGAGGCGCAGCAGACACTGAAGGACACGTAGGTCCCAGATAGGAGCTGATGGCCTAGCAATCAAATAAGGTTATAAATGAAGATGCAAATTACACATCAGGTGAAGGTATGACACCACGGTCCCATCAATAAAAATAAGTACAGAAGTTGCCCATTGGAAAGAAGAAGAGATAACTTGCAGGCGGAAAAGGATGAAGGACGACAGGTCACACCAGGGCCAAGTAGGATCACACCTCACCTAAGTACTGAGATGGGGCAGGGAAAGGGGTGGCGTACAACGAGCAGAGCAAAGCATTGGCGCAGGGATAACGGCAAGGTCATCAAGTGCACATGCTCTGGAACAGAGGATACTGACGGGCAGTACCACCTTGAGAAGCAGGCCATGATTGCAAGGATGAGACCGCAACCATGTTGGATCCATAAAGGCAGGGACACCAAAAATTACTACAGAACAAGGCATCACAATTATAGTGGCCACCTTATTTACCAGAAGGAGGTGAAGCAGAACAGGGAGAGAACCCAACGTAAGAACCACCACCTGCAAGTGAAGATGGTACACATGAAGAAAACCAATAGCAAGAGATACCCCCAGGGGAAGGAACCTCACAGAGTGCCTGGAGGATGACAAGAATCGAATAGGCAACCAGGGAAGCAAAGAGCACCTTCCTCACGAAGATAGACACCAAGGGGAAGAATATCATTAAAAGATGGGAGGGAGAAATCAACAATGCTTGCAAGGGCAAATCCTTGTCAACACTAACCCAAGAAGAAAGGGATATGGGATCCCAGAGCCACACAACCGAGGTTAACCCTCTACCACCAGACGGTGGAGGAATCTTGGAGAACCAAAATGCTGATAGGAAAGATGTGTGCGGACCGGGGGGAGACCAACAGGACGAAAACCAAAGAGTAGAAGAAAGAGCGCACAAGAATTCTCAACCACGTCAGTAACCTAGAGGTGGGGGTAAAAAGGATGGTGGAGGACCAGAAAATACAACAGGAGAAACTGGAAAGGATGGAAGGGCAATTTCATCTCTATCTATGCTACGTCCACCATATAGATATCACTCCAGCTGACAGAAATGGAACCCCATCATGCATCAGAAAGCTATGTCTGGTGGAACAGAGGGAGGAGGACATGACACAGCAGGAAGGGGATGAAGAGCACCCCATCAACCTAGACTAGTGTAGGACCCACCCAAATCATGTCTCTCAGAGTAGGAGCTAATCCCACTATGTTTAGACTTTTTGATTTCTTTTGATGAAGTTTTTTAGACTGGATTATGGTAACCTGGGTTGGTTTCCCGTGGTGGCGACCCTAACACTTTTGTTTATTCTTAGATACTGCATTTCAGGGACCCCGGATCTGGTTTTCGTTTAGGCAAATCCTGGGATCCCATGCATCAATTTTGTACTATAACCTTATAACGCAATATAGATTCACACACTCATTTACAAAAAAAACAAAAACAGATGCATGCAAAAATGAGAGGAAGTTATGAACATTAAACCTAATTCATTGATTTGGAAGGATTACGAAGAATATGTTAGCATCTTCAAATTCTAACCATAAGATAGAATTTTTAATTAAAATATCATTAAAAGTGCCCATTTTGAATAGGTGTATGCCTATTGATGTAATAACCCCTTATAGAAGCAGATGTCTGGATTTGACATCTCAAGCCCTTATGTCCGTTTAGATCCATTCGACGACCATTGCTTCATTTAGATTTTGCCATGTTGATCGTTGGTGCGGGCATTATTGCGTGTTGGTTCTTAATCCATTGTTTTCAGCACGCATGTAGGGTTCTCAGGGAGGTGACGGAGAAGGTGGACGATGGGAGGGAAAGGGGCGAGGGGGGAGGAGTGGTGGGATGGGTTGCAAGGGAGCATGTTACATCCCCATTATAATCCCTAGTTTAATTAATGCTTATGTGGATATAATATGTGGCTACGAGAAAGAAATGTGATATATGAATTGTATCTCTATGTTTCAATCATAAAATGTGATGCTAGCTATTAAGGGGACATGGAAAAGAGATGGGGGATGAATTAATCCACAAGAGGGGGAAGTGTCTAGGATAATGGCCAAGAGGGGTCAAAGGGGGGATTATCCATGTATATTAATTCAACCCATTTTCCCTAAACTTTCTTATTGTAAATGAACCTTCCACTTTCTGATTGAGTGTTCCCAAATCCAATCATTGAATGCATTTAAGAGGGTGGGTGCGAGTGGTCACATCATAGAGTTATTGAGCACATGGGGGTTGAGTACAATCATCTTGGGGAGGAGTGTGAGTCAAGAAAGGCAAGCCACAAGAGAGGAAATTCGTATGAGTTGGGAGAGAAGAGTTTTAGTTAGTCAATTTTTGTGCATGGGAAGAAAAGGAGAGTACAAGAAAGAAATCTTGGAGCTGGTGCAACCATGGAGGGAGAATTCTAGAGCGGGTTGGAGCACAACTAGAGCGAATTGGAGCTGGAGAACTGAAGAGTCAGGTTTTCAGGAATGAAGAGTGAACTGCTATGTGAGTTTCACTAAAACAACAAGTGTTTGATGTTGGTTTGTTAATAATTTTCCTAGCAACAAGTTCTCTTGAGTTCCCAGTTGAGAGATTCTTAGGTACATGTGTCAAAGAGACTCTGATAAATGAATGGCACATTCCTTGGGTTATCCTTGATAAACAGATGGTATATCCATTGCCAGGTTAACCCTGATAAACAGATGGTACATCCCTTGGGTTATCCCTAATAAACAGATGGTACATCCCTTGGGTTATCCTTGATAAACAGATGGTACATCCCTTGGGTTCTCCCTGATAAACGAATGGTGCATTCCTTGGGTTGGGTAGGTCAAGAGGAAGAGATAGATGGTAGAAAAATTGGGATAGTTGTAGGAGAATATTAGTTGGGTTATCAATTTTATGAGCTGTGAGTGGACTGTGAGAGACCACCCTCTTTTGTAGATTACTAGCCTCAAATCAGGAGTGACTGACTGTTGATATTTGGAACAGTCAGTCTATGGTTGGGTGGAACGTCTGTCTCAAGAAGTTGGTTGCACAATTCTTGTTTAAATATAAATGTTTTATCTTGTACTGAGTTATTTACACGTGTTATTGTTGTGCATGAACTCTACGTAAATGAGAATGACTTATATGTTGTTGTAATGAGCGTTGATTAAGGTTGGTTGTCATTGATGTCAATCCTTGAATAAAGCCCCACAAAACAAAGGTTTGGGTAATGGACCCAATATTTTTTGATGTAAATATAACTCATTATTATCTTTTCATGGTTGATAATAATTAAATATGGATGAACTCCAAAGTGGTCCCCTTATGGTGAAAGCCCTCACGGGAAGACGCTTTGCGGAGTAAGAGAATCCATTCTTAATTGTGGAATAATTAGACGAACGACAATGAATTTTTCAGGTAAACTATCATATATGTATAGTTCTTTTCATTCCATTTCCGATGGTATGTGGAACGTCACATAACTCCTCATGGTTAGAGAGTTATGGCCATGAGAAGTTGGAGACCCCAGGTTTGGGTAATGGACCCATGTTTGTTTGATGGATAACGGTATGCGTTATGATACATTTTCAGATAATACTATTCTATATGGATAATACATGTCATTCCATTTCTGCTGGTATGTGGAACGTCACATAACTCCTCATGTTTTGAGATTTATGGCCTTACGAAGTTGGAGGACCCTCATATGTCATCTAGAAGCCCCAAAAGGTCAAAGTAGTCAAAGTGGTTTAAGAGATTTTAAAAGGTAAATAATAAAGTGAAGTAATGAGTGTATTATAAT
>SNQJ01S0048441.1:88358-134530 GCA_010110895.2 Picea sitchensis | reverse complement strand
TTAGTCTATTTATAAACAAGGCTGCATGGCAGCATATACCTGCCGTTAATAATTTATTATTTTTTAATTAATTTATTATTGTATATAATAAGTGAAAAAAACTTTTATTTCATTGTTAAATATTTTTCAACTGGTTTGATGATTGTAATATATGTTTTATGGCCTCTTCTCATTGTTTTTGTTTGTCTTGAGAAAATACAATTGTAGTTAAACAATTGTGATGATTGCAATATATGTTTTATGACCTTTTGTCATCACTTCTATTTGCTTTGGGAGGATGCAATTGTAGTTAGTTAGACTTCCTAAAATTATAATAGATAATAAAGCTCCATCCTATTTTGCTCTCCAGCTAAATTTTGAAAGTGTAAACATTTTAAATTATGTATAAAATAAAAAAAAATAAAAAATTAAATAGACATATAATTTCATAATTAAAAATTAAAATAAAACTATAGATTTAGACTTCACTTCCATAACCTATAACCTCACCCGTACGTCGCGGGATTGAAACGCGGGAGGCGACGAAGGATTCGGAACTCCTCAAGGATTTTGCAGGGGCTTTGAACGGGTTTGAAAGAATGGCATTTTCTGAGAGCTTTGATACTGGCGGCCAGGAAGTTTTTACTGGGGCCGAACTTCCGATACCCGAGCAGATAAAATTTCCTCTTATATTCCGAAGGTCTTAATGCTGCCAGCTGGTTTTGCCCACCAATTCGCGTCATTTGCAACCAGCGAGCCACTGCACTGCAGTATTGTTTTGGGGTCATTTCACTACGGTACTGACGTGATACTTAATGCCTTGTTCAAGACTGCGTTGCGTGCACGTTCGAGAAATGAACTTGGGATCATCATAGATAAGAGACTTGGAATCACAGATGGATCAGATAGGAGGATTTTCTCTTTCCTGGCCTGAATACCAAGGCAGTAGTCGTTGTACAGTAGTCCCCATTCTCCTGGACAAGCTCGGAGAAGGGAAAACGGTGGTCCTCTATGGATTGACCTGCCAGCCAGCAACAAGTTCTCTCTCTGCCCGGTCGATCCTTGAGAGAAAACCCGTAACAAAAACTACAGTGATGTGGCAACTTCGGGTAATGCGCAACAAAGCTCATTGCACTAAAACCAATGAATACAATGAATACATCGCCGACTTTTTGCAATAACACATTCAATTGATGGACCAATCAATTGATAGATAAATAATTTTTTAAATAATATGAAAATAAATTATTTAATTTGATAAAGTGAAACTTAGGAATATGGTTAGATTTATTTGGTCAATGCTCAAACTAATAGAAGGTCAACGTGAACTCGTCGCTATATTCCTGGCCTTCGGCAGGTATAATAACTCTTAATATATTTATAAAGTATATTTATAAAGGCATTAATCTATTTATAATTTAGTGCAAACACGTTTATTTATAAATTGTTCCTCGTCACTTGTCATTACATTTATAGTAACTTTTATTTATAAATTAGTGTGAACCCTACGCATTTATAAATTGTCTTTACATTTATTTATTCATAAAGAAGTATAAATCTTGTATATATAATGTCCATATGCCGGTTGTCGGTGTGTCGGTTTCAGTTTTGACAAGGAATTCCATATCATTTTTCAAAACTTTATCTTCATCCTATTATCATGAGTGTTTCCATAATTTGTAATTGGTTTGATGTTTTCATTTCAAGTGAATAAACAAATAATTATTATTATTAAATGTTAGGTAAAAATCATATTTATATTAATATTATATATATATATATATAACTCTCAAAATTATATCATCAATAATAAACGTTATTTATTTATAAATTAGTATTGGTATATATTTTTATATATTAACAAGGTTTATAGCAGTTTAGAGTCCCTTGTCAAGTAGATTTGGAAATGGAGATGATCGTTGACACCCTATAATTATTGATGATGATGATTAATGTGAAACATGAACAATATGTTAACTAGGGACTAGTTTCATAGTCTTAAAAGAAATTAATTTGTAAAGATTTTAAATGAAAAAAATTAACACTAATAACTATACCATCAGAAAGATTGGAATTCAAAGACACTTAGAGCACTTAATTTATAGATTCATATGTCATATTTATAGTTTATAGTTTATTGGCCAAGATATTTGACCACATTTTTACTTTAATGTGGATGTTGTATAGTTTTGAGATTAACCTAAATTTCCTTCCAATTCAGTTAAGCTAGCCAAATGCAAATTGCATTTTAAAAATATTCAATTTTTCTTTTTGAAAATAAACATTTCAAATTTAATAATATATATTTTTATATAATATTTATTATCTTACATAATAAATATAATCTAAATAATATATTAGACAATAAATGTAATAATAATTAATATATTAGATAATAAATATAATATAAATATAATAATGCATAATAATAAATACATATTACAACTCTTTATATTTAGATGTGGTGATTGGTGAAATTCATTGATTATGTAATTAATTCTACATATTGAAAGATGTGAAGGGAGCAATAACACTTAAATTCTATCAACCAATTAGAAATGAAAAACACAAATATTTTGATTATATCTAAATATATATATTTGTTTACCTATGTTAAACATTACATTGCATATACAAATTTATGGTAAAAAAAAAATTAATGTCACATCAAAAACAAACTCATTGCTATAGTCCCTTTGCAGGGAGTAATAATGATAATATAGATTTGAGTGTTAATTAAATTAGTTGACAACATTGCTAACCCTCATCCTGTGAATAGATCAGAATCGGGGGACGCGACTGAGGAGGAGGCAGGAGGGCTCTGCGGATAGGGTTTGCTATCCGCATCCCTCACTCAAACCATCCTCTGTGCTGAGAAGGAGGTGACGCGGAGCGGGAGAGCTCTGGAGGTGACGCATCCCAGAAAACCATAGGGAGTAAGGGCAAGCGGGGTTGCAGTCGGAGGTCAGCGACATCAGAGGTCAGGAGTGGGGTTGCAGTCGGTCGGCGGCTTTGCAAGACGCGAGCTGGGTTGCAGTCGATTGGCGGCTCCGATGGAAGCTTGCGGGGTTGCAATCGGGCGACAGCACCAAAGGACAAGAGCGGGGTTGCATCCAGATGGCGACACAAGAGGACGCGAGTGGGGATGTAATAGGTCGGCTGATCCAAAGGACTGTTGTGCCTAGAACTTGGGCGTGAGCTGGTCGGCGGCTCCGGAGGGCTTGTGACTAGACCATGGGTGTGTGCACCTGTCTGGATGTGCATTGGTGACCTTGATGCAGCGGGGAGGTGCGTTAATGCATATTTTCTATGGGTGGTAGGTTTTTTCCCTCTTGGATTGGTTTGTGGTTTTTTCTGGCCTCTTTTGTCCTTCCACCTTGGAAAGAAGAGGTTTGGGCCAAAGATTTGAGGTCCTCACTAGGGCGTGCGGTGTTTTGGTAAACACTTTGAGGTCCTTTAGGGGCGTGCGATTTTTGGTTAACACTTTGAGGTCTTCTGGGGGCGAGCAACTACTAGTTATTTTCAAATCTCTTTTTGCAACCTGCGTGATGGTTTTTTCATCTCCGATGACTTTCAGATTCTGTAGGGTCAGTGGTGGAATATGTTTTTAGAGCATGTTCTTTGGACTAGAATTGCTTTGAGCATGATTTGTACTTTGTCAAGAGAACATATTATATTTCAATATAATGAGTAATTTTATGTTGGAAATTAGTTGACATTACTATTTGTTATGAAGTTATTAACATTAATTATGGTTGGAATTTCAAAATTGGAAAGCTAGTCAAATTCCCTACTATAACCTCCAGGTTCCATACCTATGCCCCTTCCACGGGCACTGGTAAATCGAGGGGATTTGAACTCGGAACCTCACATAACACTTTATATCACGACACTTGCCAATTTAGCTGCCCTCGACGGATAAGGTTTTTGGTTCTATTACCACAAGGTCAAGAGAAGATATTGGATGTGTCACTCTCTTTACACTAGGTATCATCCTCCAATTAAAATTTGTTTATAATTAGTATAAATCTATTTTAAACTTAAAGTTAAGTATTGAAAAGAATTAAAAATAATAGAAACTCTAAAATTATTAAAACTTGAAAATAATTAAAAGAAATATAAATTTATTAACCCTCGGATGGGGTGTCAACATGTTATGCCTAGCCATGACCACAACCACCCATGCAACACTGAAATGCACAATACCCGATGATAGAGGTGGTGGGTGAAAAGGGCCCGTCCCACATGCACATTAACCACAGTTTCTCTCGTCGAGGTGGAAGTTGTAAATTCTATCCTTGTACAATATCTACCGCAAACAGATATTCATAAAAGAACAGAAAATATACAATGGAAAATACAAACATTACACAGAGATTTTTCCCCTGGAAACCCAAACCGGGAAAACCAACATATTCTATATTCATTCATTGTAATACATTGTTTACAATACAATATACATATACGAGCCAATGGCATCCAAAACCCTAACCCAATGACCTGGATTAGTCCAAAACCCTAATTCCTTAACCGGAAATAGAAAACCATCGGCAAAAAACCATGTGCCGAAAAACCACCTAAATACATGACACGTTTCCTGAGGCAGGTGTCACGTTTAATTTAATCGACAAGCTCATGGTATTACTATCGCAATTATAACAGAGCAAGGTGGATCTAGAGTCGTGCCCAACGGATGCTCCATGGCAATTACATCTCCCTCCCGTTTGGATAGAGATACCTACAACATAACTCACAGACAAAGCAAGGGAAGTAACAGTGTTCTCGAGACCTAGTTTTTGCACACTGCACCCATGGGGAGTGAGTACGAGAATGCACCAACATTCATGCGAGAATTTAGTGGGATAAAATCAACAAGATAGGGGAAAACTCTTGGAAAATTAGTTTGGTAATCCTTCGGGTCTACTATAGATTCTTCACGTAGACTTCCTAGTCCCTCTGCTTAAGCAACAACATCAGTATTGGCTTGGAAATCATGGCTAGAGGAGGCATGGGCTACAGGGGCCGTCACCGTGGGCGGAGCCTTCTGGTTCCTTGAGCCCAACAAGAAGCCATGGTCTATATAAAGAATTACCAAGCTCTCACACCTCATGAAACTAGAGTTGAGCTGGAGCTGGTCGAAGCAGATGTGTGTCTTGAAATGGTGAATGAGGAAGAGGTGGGAGAGGAATTCACCCATTGGATTCTAGATACTAGCACCTCCCACTCACGAGAGACCAAGTATCACATGACTATTGATTTATACTGGCATATCAAAACCCTATTGGGGAAAGTCACAACTGAAAGGAGCATTGCATTCAATAAGATTCTTCTTGAGATGGAATATCTTCAGCTTCAAATTCGAGCGGTTGACCAAAAAATCTACGCACAGTCAAATTAGACCTGAACGAGCCGAGAGAATAGCAACCCCAGGTTCCTAAGGCAATTGTTCCTTCTCCTCCTGTCTTGCTCTAATGATTTCAATTTCAATTTTTTGTTTTTACAATAATTTTGTTAGGTTAGAACAACAAGGTCATCATATCCAAACCTGGTAGAATATGCTTTTATATATCTGTAATTTTGTAATTAAACATTGATTATATCACGGGACACTTTTAATTTAACTCAAGGACAATGGCTATATTGCAACTGGCATGGTTTCTCATGTAGCGGGAGAGCTAGATGACATATGTAAATTATTTTTTTTTGTTAATAGAATTTTGATTTGGCTAGCTTACAAAAAAAGTTAATAAATTTATTAATATTGTGAATCTCATGATTCACTTTATAAAATCATTATTCATGAAGGTAAAACCCCATAATATTAAAACAATAATATTTATTATTGTGAATAAATTATGTTGGGTTTGATAAATATAATTGTTCAGTGTTTCTAATAAATAACAATAATAATAATAGAATTTGAAAGTCACAATCAAGTCATATATCAAATTGGTGTATGAGATCACTTGTTTGTGAGAAGCCTCCTAACAACAAGAATTTGACTACTAAAGTCTGTATATACATATTTGTCAATTTCATAAAATCATCATTTATAAAAAAAATTCTATAATATCCATATTAAAATAATAATATTTATTAATATGAATAAATTATATTAGATTTGATAAATATAATTATTTTGTATTTTTTTTATACTTACATCTCCATGTTCGTAAAACATGACTAATAAAACATCAATTATATATAAATGATCATTACTTATATTATTTAATCTATATCTATTTGCTATTTACTTAATTATTTATACTTAGTTTAATATTAATTATTCTAGATTATTGATGATATTTACTTTTCAACCTTCCTTAAAAGTTGTTTCATCTTTAAGTAATGGAAAAACCATACATTAAGATCTTTAAACAATATTTTTTCATTTTAGATGGATTAATCCATCCCAAGTCCATTTTCTTTCTAGTCAAGTTTCTTAGTAAAATTCCTAAACAAAACTTATAGACATGTAATTTGATCATTATTTATTAACTTTTTAACGGATCTTTGGATAAGAGTTAAAATCTTTGAATTTTTAAATAATATTTTTTCATTTTACATGGATTTATACATTTATGTTAATTTTTTTTTGATAGTATTGTTGTTGGTGAAATTCTTAAACAAAACTTATGAAATTGTAATTTAATCACTTAAGTTGATTTTGATTTCAATTATAATTTCTAACTTTTTTTTTAATATAATTTCTAACTTTTTTTTAAATAAAATTTAAATTAATTTAACCATTTAAATTGATTTTGATTTCAACTATAATTTCTAACTTATTTTTACATATAATTTGATAAAATTTTAAATATAATTTCTAACTTATTTTTAGATATAATTTTTAATTTTTAGATAAAATTTAAATTATAAATCTATTCAATATAATTGTATTGATAATTATGTTTTTTTTTAATAATTTCTAAATTATTTTAAATAAAACTTAAATTGTGAATCTATTCAATATAGTTGTATTGATAATTATGTTCCTTTTCAATATAGTTTTCTAACTTATTTTTAGATAAAACTTAAATTGTGTATCTATTCTTTCTTTTCAATATATTGATAATCAAATTATGAATATTGAAAATAATGTTTTGTTGATTTTCAATATATTGATAATCAAATTGTGAATATTGAAAATAATATTTTGTTCATTGATAAACATTGATTTGGATTATTAGGGTTGATAATCAAATTATGAATATTGAAAATAATGTTTTGTTGATTTTCAATATATTGATAATCAAATTGTGAATATTGAAAATAATGTTTTGTTCATTGATAAACATTGATTTGAATTATTAGGGTGGAGATATGGTTTAATAGTTGGTCATTCTTCTAATACATTGGAAAGTTATTGGAAACGAACTTTGACACTTCTATATATTTTGGTGCATTAATATTTTTGAGTTCAAATATGATTTCATTATTAGAGATGAATGAGGCTTCAATTGTGGGTGGGGGGGCATTAATAGAAAAACTTTATTGTCTTTAGATGTAATCTTGTTATTAAATTATTTTTTAATTTCAGTTTATTTTTTTATTTTTTTAATAAACTTTTGTTAATAGCTATATTAGGTTTTTCTACTTTAATTGAGTCTATGAAAATTTTGTTATCTTTCAAAACATCAAAAAAATTGTATTGATTGAATTAGACTAGTAGAGTTTTTTTTGTCAATTAATTGTTTCTTGATTTTTTTTGTCAATTAATTATTTTCAATCTTTTTCTTATAAACATTTTTTATGAAATTGATAAACTTTTGTATGGTGATAATCCCATTTCATTTCTTTTTATTAAAACAAAATTTGTTCAAATTTATTATTCTACTTCTAAATCTTCATAATTTCACAGTTGTGATTCCTTGGAATTTAATAATATTTTCTTCTTTTCATTATGAAAAAATGTTAAATATTTTCTTTTCAAATTCAATGTGAAAATACCTCATACTTCTGTCATGTCCAACCTAAAATAATGTTTCTATTTTCAAACATAAAATATGAGATTTAAACATATAATCAACAATCAATATTTATAAATTGTCTTTTATGTTCAACTTTGCAATCCATTTTTTTTTTTTCAAAAATTTGTACACTTGAAAAAAATTAGTTTAACTAGAATATGATGTTATTAATCTTTATATTTTCTTAACATACCCTTTCATATAACACTTATTATTTTTACTCAATGTATTTCTTAATGATTTTGACATTTTTGAACTTCAACCTTTTAATTTTAAAATTTCTTTTGCTTTCACAAATTAAGATTATATTATTTTTTTTACTAAATTTATTTCCTGATTTTGACATTTTTGAACTTCAACCTTTTAATTTGGTAAAATTTCTTTTGTTTCCCCAAATTAAGATTATATTATTTTTTTTACTCAATTTATTTCCTTACTATTTTGACATTTTTGAACTTCAACCTTTTAATTTGGTAAAATTTCTTTTGCTTCCACAAATTAAGATTATATCATTCACTGTTCTTCAACTGGAAGAGCATTTAATCAACACTTGTAGTGGAATCTTATGGAACGGTGTTAATGAATCCAGAGAGGCCACGCAAAACACAAATTTTACCAAAAATAAAATGTGTTGACTAAACGTTTTATTTTTTGAGTTTTTTTTGGCGAAAATTAGTAGGCGATGTAAATTTGGACTACAAAATTAGTAGGCGATGTAAATTTAGACTACAAAATTTTTATTTTTTGTTGTTTAAATTGTTTTTCTAAATATATAAATGAATTCAATCAAAAAAAAAAAGGCAAAAAAAACCTCCAAAAAGATGGGTCGAACGTTTAGACTACTGCAAAATAAAATGGAAACTCTTAATAATTCATTGGATAGGATATATTATATGAAATGTCCCATTGCATCGGACATATTATATAAACAGTAGCATTGCCCTGCATTTATATAAAAGACATCCCACAGATCTCAATAGAAACAGCACATCTGACAATCTAAATACTTATAATAGCCGCGCGAAAAAGTAGGTCACGCTGCAATGACAGACCAACAGAAAGTACCATCTAACAGAGCGTCTGGCGTCGGCAGCCCTGCCCAGCATTAAAGTAGGGCTTCAAGTAGACTGGTCGAGTTTCTTGGCTGCCTGGGCCTCCGCCTGGGCTTGGGCCTTCTTGAACAGCTTATGATCCGTGTGCTCTTTGAAGGTCTTCGCCGGAAACAATGGAGGATTGCTCTCATCGACCACCTCCTTCATGGGTCCGATCAGAGCATCTTTTGGTGGATCGCAGAACACTGCCCACGAAATCCTCACCTTCTCTTTGTTCACCAGTCCTCTGTGCAGCCCGCTCGTGAATTTCCCGTTGCTCAATATCTGATCAGTGGCAATTACACATTAATTTTCCAGATTTGATCAACAATGAAATGATTAGTGAAAAAAATGGGATGACCGGCGTACCTCGACTTGGTCGCCAATGTGTACAATGAGGGCGCCGGGAATGCATTTGGCCGTAACCCATTTGCCCTCATAGAAGAGCTGAAGGCCGGGCACCATGTTATGCAGAAGGAATGTGAGTGCGCTGATGTCGGTGTGTGCCTCCACTCCGAGTGCGAGCTCCGGTTGTGGACAGCGGGGATAGTAATTTATTTTCAATTGCATTTCCAGGTTTTCACCGCCGAGCACGCGCTCCAATCTCTCTTCCTCCACGCCCAGATCCGACGAAAGCGTCGCCAAGATTTTGGTCACAAGCTTCCGTATCTCCCGACCGTAGGCGTCTGTCACCTCGCTGCAATATACACATATACATGAATCAATTACTGATGAATTAGTGTATAAGAATCCGTAAAAAGGAGTAACTGAGAAGAGATATATATACATGTATTCTTGGGGGTGTTTGGGCCAGGTGGTCATGTCTCTGCGTTGTTCAGGCCAGAGGAGGTGGAAATAGTAATCCTCCCATTCGAGCTGACCGCTGGCGTTGTTGGNGGTTGTGGACAGCGGGGATAGTAATTTATTTTCAATTGCATTTCCAGGTTTTCACCGCCGAGCACGCGCTCCAATCTCTCTTCCTCCACGCCCAGATCCGACGAAAGCGTCGCCAAGATTTTGGTCACAAGCTTCCGTATCTCCCGACCGTAGGCGTCTGTCACCTCGCTGCAATATACACATATACATGAATCAATTACTGATGAATTAGTGTATAAGAATCCGTAAAAAGGAGTAACTGAGAAGAGATATATATACATGTATTCTTGGGGGTGTTTGGGCCAGGTGGTCATGTCTCTGCGTTGTTCAGGCCAGAGGAGGTGGAAATAGTAATCCTCCCATTCGAGCTGACCGCTGGCGTTGTTGGCGAGCTTGGAGCCGTATCCCGCAATCTTTCCTGCTGCGTGGTCGTTCGCGTACTTCTCTTTCTCCTCAACAGGAAGGTCGAAGAAGGCCTTCCCCGCTGCCTGAAGCCGCTCTATCAGAATCTCAGATATCCCGTGGTTCAGCAGCTGCATGACACCCCACTCCCTGCTGGCCTTCGCCACCTGACGCCCGATCTCCTTCTTGATCTCCTCGTCCGCAGAATCCCATCCGGCAATGTCTACCACTGGAATCTGCGGGCCTTCGTCTTCCACTCCTTTCACTTTGAGAACGCACTCGGTAGGCCTCTCCTCCACCGGTCTGACGTACTCGGGAGGAATCGCGGCCAGGCCGCTCAATGCCAGGCTCTCCACTCGCGCTGGTGCCATGATCGTGGACCAGTTGGACTCTACTCTGATGGGCAGGCTCTTATACAGTGTATATATTGCGTGGCCTCAGTTACAGATAAGTGGGCAGGTGGTGTTTAAATAGCATAATTTAATAATAATTGAATGCGCATTGAACTATCTTGATATAAAGGGTTGTTGGGACGCTGCATTTCCATCTACCACTCCACGAGTGAGGTAGATGTATCTATCCTCTCTCCACGATACAACGAACATGAACAGAGCAGAATGAAGAAGAGCAGTTGGGTCGTGACACGAGGGCAAGCAATCTGTTAGTCTTCGCTGTTCTGACACCGAATACTATATTAATGTGCCGACAGACTTTATTTTTTATTTTCTTATAAATTTGAAATAACTAATAGAGATAATTTGAAAAATTTTCAGGCCACATTTTTGGTCAGGTAATTTTTTTAAGTTCCTAAAACTTAAAAAAAGTAGAATGTTTAGAATTCTCCCAAATTAATCAGTTTTGTCTGACACATTTTTGGTTTAAGTAAAAAAAATTAGAATGTTTAGAATTCTAAATTTATCAGTTTTGTCTAACACATTTTTGGTTTAAGTAAAAAAAAATTGATTGTGGAATTTTTTTTTTTAATAAGAAAAAACTGTTTTATTAGTAAATATAAAACTGTATATTTTCCAAATAATACAAATTATAATCATGCAGCAAGAAATTTTTCAGCTTTTCTCTCTTATACAACATTTGATCATGTATTCATCAATGTGTACATATCTATATCTACAATAAACAAAAAGATTGTTCCTCCTTATAACTGAATTTTACAAAAGTGCCAAGGCAAAACAATCCATTAATGGTTTATCCTAAGTACTCATTTCAATTCTTTCAAAAAATTGCTTTCCATCTACTTCTTGTGAACAATAAATGTCGCTTTCCTCTAAAGACAGTGCTTCCTTTGATAATCGATTAGCAATTTGATTATAAGTTATGTATATATGTTGGGCTTTGATTCGTTGAAACTGTCTACTCAATGCTCTAAAGATTATTATCATTAGTATACCAATCAATAATAATCTTAGAGTCACCCATCGAAAGTAACCTTGGTACCTGTTTAAGATATGAAAAATATAAGATTACCCAAGTGCCAACAATTATCCTTTTGAATTTGTTCATTTTCCACAGTTCTTTTGAGTTTATAAGTGCCCAATAATGGACATTTCAGTATGGCCCCAACCCCACATTTTGTTCCTCTTTCCTGTGATGCCCCATCGAAGAATCCTACTGCCCCACCCCAATCAAAAGCTGGTGGTCTATAAATCCTTTTGTGAAAAGTGTCCCGTGTTAATTCTTGTTCCCCCAAATCCTGTAGTGTATAGTTGCACATTCTAATATGGTTTATTTCCTTATCTTCAAATATCAACAAATTTCTATGCTTCCAGACCTCTTAGCTGATAAAATAAGGGATTTCATTCCAATTTTCCTTTCTTTTTGTCCAGTTAAGTAGGCTATTTTCAAACTGTCCTCCTTGCCATTTATTGACCAGCTTTAGTTCCTTAGATAAAGTTTGTCAAATATTTTTTATAAACCTACATTCCCCAAATAAATGTAACACGATTTCTTCACTTTCCTTACAAAGCACACACAAACTAGGACCCTGAAAGCCCATTTTTTGTCAAGTTATCCCAAGCAAATATTCTTTGTTCCAACAATAGTCAGATAAACAATTTTACCTTTATTGGTAATTGACACTCCCAAATCTCAGAATACCAGAATTTTGACTCTTCTCCCTGTTGGGCCCCAACAACTCCCCCTAAATTTTTACAAAATTTAAAGGGCCCCCATTAGAATCTTGATAATTATAATGAGCTACATAATCAACATTTTCAAATAGTTCCATACCTTGGCTTGCTTTGAGACAAGATTAAGACATTCACTATAGTATGAGACATTCATTACAAGAGTATATGTCAAAATTTAGAAACGAGCATAGAAATCTCAATTAAAACAAAAACGTCAATTTTTATCAACTATTTACTTTAATTTAAATTATGATTATGTGTTTTTTCTTTTGTTCATTAGCAAGTTTGACTATTTTGAATAATGGGTTCAATATTTCATTAAATAATATCTTGGTTGGTTTCTCATTTTCATAAAATCATTTGGTGTTATTAATTAATTAAATTTTTTTTTTTTCATTTTGCATCTCATTTCAAAATAATAATAATAAATTATCTATCATTTGTTTGATTTTGTGAAAAAACAAAATTAATATTGTTCTCATTTCCATCAAATTGAAGCTTCTAGAATTAAGATCATATTTGCCAGGAAAATATAAACAATGTTTGTTTAGGACTTATAGTTAGTTTAAATTCATTTTTTTTATTTTATTGTTCTAGATTTTGTTTTATTCACAATTTTTAGATTATTAATTTAAGTTTATTTTTGTTTCAAGGGTTTCTATTATCAAATATTTGATACGGATTTGATCATGGCTTGATTTTATTATCCAAATACGTTCAAGATGATTGATATAAAAATAATATTGGATTGCTACAAATAATTTTATGAGTAACAACAGATAAAATTTGGAAAGGCGTCAAGATCAGATAAACGATTTTGCAGGACTGATTGCAGCCAAACCGTGAGGAATTTGAAGAAACGGTTGAAAACCCATTTCCCAAATGGACCCGTTTACCTTTAGCATAGATATTGTCCCCAAAAAATGCACGAGTTGAGAGATATTTGTGTATCTTTACGAGGAAAATTTCAGGTGGCGGAAATTATTAGTGACGCCCAAACTGTTCACTCATTGTATAAATATATGAGAAAGTTCAGAGTCACAAGGGATCCAAGAATTGGAGAGGATGATTTTTATCCTTTCTTTTTTGTATATTATTTATTTTTTTAACTTTTCTTCTTTTCAAATAGAGTAACACATAGTTAGAATCTTTGGGAGAATGGACGAGTATTTTCAAAGAAGAATATGGAATTTCAGGTTACTTAATGACTTTTGTCCTGTGAGTAAAATGGTTTTATTTTCATTATAATATCGTCATATTCTTTTAATAATTGATTATGCATTGATTTAAATTAGCTTTAGTTTTTTTTATCAATACATGGTTAATCGCTATCATTATGTATTAATTAATTTTTTTCATCTTTAAGAGTCTATTATCCCAAAAAAATCTTCCAGGACTACAGTATGGGCATGTGATTTTGAGAAAGAATATGGGAAAACAATTCATTTTTGGCTTTAGACTTGTGTGATGCTTATTCCATTTCGTTCTTTCATTATTGTTGTATTATGAGAATGTTAATATGGTTGATTTTAGCTTTAGCTTGTCATCATATGGTATTTTCATACTGTTAAATGTTATATGATGTCCATAATTTGTTATTTCATTCTGTATGTGTGATCAATTTATCATTTGATTATTATTGAATTTATTCCTAATGTTAAATGATGGATAAAATCAATACTCAGAATCGAGTTTTCTCTCGTTCTTAGTTATTGATTATCATATGATCACATGATTTTTAATCAGTCATCATTCTGTTGCTATATTCTCACTCCAACACTTCAAACACTTCTTTGAATTTATTCTGGAAGTACTAGTATTGTTTTGTCACAGGTTTTTCTCACAAGCAGGACAAGAAGGAGCTCAGACAACACATAAAGATAATACCGGTTTCGTTGATCAACTACAGGTTAGTCTGTGTGTTATTTAGTTAAATTAATTATTAATGAAATGATGATTGTACAAATTAGCTTTGATTGTTTATGTATCATTGTTTCAATTGTATTCATTTAGTATTTATTTGTTTAATATCTTAAAAAAAAAAAAAAGTGTTGTTCATATTTGATTCAGAAATTTTATCAAACAATCATATTCACAAGATTTCATGCAAACCTTGTAAACTGTATATAAACTGTTCATAATCATTTGTATTTTCACATTCTTAGATAAATATTTGTAATTATTGTATCGATTGTTAGAATCTTTTCTCTGGTTAGTTTATTTCATTTTGTTATCTTTAGGACCCTAGTTGGCTAACATAGCCATTAAACCCGTCAGAATAGGTTACACCAAACGGCTTGGGTTATTTAGACAACCCCAGACCGGATCTATTCTTCTAGTTGACGACAAGTCAAATTTGCCTGTCAACACTCCCCTACCCTCCATCACTTGAAATTTATATGCTAATTTAATGTTAACTTGCCCTTGTTTGGTATCCCAAGACCACAGTAAACTATCTTTCTCATCAGTTAATTCAATTCCTACACTTACCAACCCTTTAGTATAGTGTATCCATTCATCTTTTTGAGCTCCTTCTAGGCCTAATGTATCAACATTTTTCCACCTTGTAGAATTAATACCTTCATATGTATTTGACCATGCATGTGCAAGACAAGTGATCCCTTGTTCTTTTAACAATAATAGAAGATTCTCAAATAATTTAAAGAATGAGTGGAACCCAACCATAGGGTCAACACCAATTATGATATCTCTCCCACTTCTCGGCTTCCAAACCAACCAATCAGTAATTATGTTCCGAAGAGGTAAGGGCTCTCCAAAAATTTGAAGTTCCATTCCACTTTTTTCTCCCCTGCCTAAACCAACTCTCAATAGTTTTCCTTTTAAGATATTTTTGCATTATCACCTCATGCCAAAGTCCAGGGAAAAAGTTTAATAGTAGAATGTTTATACTTCTCCCAAATGAATCAAAATTAATCAGTTTTGTTGGACACATTTTTAATACAAGTAAAAAAAAATTGATTGTCTGAAAATTTTAAAAGTAGAATGTTTAATTTTTTCACAAATTATAAATTTAATAGTTGAGAATTATAAAATAAAGCTTAAAAATCTATCTATAATATTTATAGAATTACTTGTTAAAAATAACATTTTTCATCATAGAATTTCACTTTATTTGTTGGAATATAACATTAGTTATACAAATAGAATATTTCATGGTTATGGTGGATAGGGCATTGGTTTGTGCGGTGTTTAGTCCTTTTCATATTTCCTATTTGATTCCCCTTATGGTTTATTTAGCGAGTGAAACTCCACTATATTCACTCTTCATATTTCCTATTTGATTCCCCTTATGGCTTATTGACAAGTGAAACTCCACTTCATTCACGGTAATGGTCATGGTGGGTAGGGGACATGTTTCCTATTTCATTCCCCTTATGGCTTATTGACGAGTGTAACTCCACTATATTCACAATAATGGTCATGGTGTGTAGGGGATTAATTTGTGTGGGGTTTAGTCCTCTTCATGTTTCCTATTTGATTCCCCTTATGGTTTATTAATGAGTGAAACTCTACTATATTCACAGTAATGATCAAGGTGGGGGATTGATTTGTGTGGGGTTTAGTCCTCTTCATGTTTCCTATTTGATTCCCCTTATGGTTTATTGATGAGTGAAACTTCATTATATTCACAGTAATGGTCATGGTGGATAGGGGATTGATTTGTGTGGGGTTTAGTCCTCTTCATGTTTCCTATTTGATTCCCGTTATGGCTTATTGATGAGTGAAAATCCACTATATTCACAATAATGGTCATGGTGGTTAGCAGATTGATTTGTGTGGGGTTTAGTCCTTTTCATGTTTCCTATTTGACTCCCCTTATGGTTTATTGATGAGTGAAACTCCACTATATTCAAAATTATGGTTTAACTGTTGATAAGCTTACTAGTTTTAGTGACACACATATTTTAACTAGTAATTGCCTTTGATGATGTAAAACACATTGTAAAAAGATGCAATGTGTTAAAATGTAATATGCATTATGTGGATTTAAATATTTTATGCAATGTATTGATAGAATGTTTTGCTTCCAGGTAGTTAGTTTTTGATGCATATAAGTCAAGATTCCCCAATTGGAAGAGTGGCATAGCCATTCGATTAAGAGGACAGATGCAATTTAGAAATACAACATGTCTCATGAGTTAAACAATATATGTTATGGTTCACTTTATTGTCCAACGACGACGACGCAGGAAAATTTTGTGTTGTTTTTCAATCCAAACACTACTAATTTGTGCCTTGATCCTTGACGTTTAATGACAAGCATGCAAACCATTTCATAAATGTCCTTTGGTTTTTCATGGTAGCACCAATGTTCGATACCAATATCATGTCGATGATCCAAATATATGGCCACATTCCTCCACGACTTTTAGACCTTACAAACCCCGACACTAGTAGTCGAATATCCAAGAACAAAATCTTCTTGAAAATCAGGGTAAAAGCATCGAAGTCAAGTTGCTTGAGGGAAAATAACAAATTTTCTACTCTCCACATGAGAAACAATGGATCAAAGTCTACCAGATGATGTCTCTCTCACAACTTTACATTTGTAGATACAATTACTTTGAGAATATCATAACATCAACTCATAAGATCCACTTGCACATCAATCAATTAGAGCATTCTCAATAACAACAAAGAGTATCTATACCATGCACATTGTGTTGCAATCACATCATGTGTTCACAAGATATCGCTTGTGTTTTTCAAATGGGTGTTGAGAGAAGATCTGAGTGCAACATAACCAATCATCCAATAGTCTCGATGTTATAGTGGGTATTACCCTATTCTCTTTTGGCTTACCAATATGCATTCTTGCCTAAGTTTCGGGGCTTGTTTTCCATATCCACTTAATATTTTATGATCTATCCATTATGTTGTCATTCCACACCACTTTAATTTTTCTACCATTAGCAAGCAACTTTGTCCAATGATTGGATTTTTCCATTAGAATTCCATTATACCATTAGCCATTGGGGCTCTACAATAGCTAACCTGATATAAATTTTGCACTTCTCATCACAACAACTAGTACTATGTTACCATAAAACTCACAATTGAGAAAGAAAATGATCATATTCAGGCATGTGGATTCTTCAATCAAGAAAATGTATCACTGACCTAGAGTGTTTCTTGACGTTGGCTCATGAACTCAATTCACTTTCAACCTACATTAATGTAGAAACTACCATGGGCATGCTTGAAACATGTGTTGCTTAGATTCATCTAGAAAAAACATACAATTTTGGACTCTCCCTGTGTCTTTGGAGGCCATCTCGAACCCTCCCAATGCATAGTATGCCCTAACAAATGAGTTGATCCTGATAAAGAATGCCTATATATTCTGGTAGGAATAGGGAGGAGTTAGTGAGACAATGACACAAGTAACATATCTTGAGACCATTGCATCATTAGGACATATCAAGGGGAGTAGGGGGTGAGATAGCGATAAGGGATGGGAGGAGGACTGTAAGATAATTGGGATTATGTCATCCAACATCAAATGATGGGCTATGAAAAAAGTGTCAAATCCAAACTTAGCCCTCAAAATGAAATGTGTTACAACATAACAAGAAAAACAAATATTCGAAACATCATAAAGTTCCACATAATAATATAAAATAGGTCATGAAACATGATGATTGAATGCAACCCAATTACAAGTCTAAAAAATTCCATCAAATGGAGTGAAACGTGTTTACCCTAACAATCCAATGTCGATGCAACTAATTATTTTTTAATTGTGAAATTTATGTGATTTGCATAATCCTTCATCATATTTTCCTAGTTTGGTTTCTTAATTGACAAACACCTTGCAAATCCCATTAATAATAAACCATTGGGTACACCCCTAAGAAGTTCACCTAAGAAAGCCACCCAACCCAAGGATGAAGACACTAGTTGGGGTCAAGTCTTAACTCAACTTTACTGTGTCTAATGGCCATTCATTATAGTCCCAGGATAAGGATGATGACAATGGTGTGATTTTGGCAATAAATTTGAGAGGTTTAGGAGAATAAATTTGAGAGGTTTAGGAGGAGAGAAGACTAACTCACATCACAAATTGCATTGTATTGCTCGCATATGATACACTAAATCTTATTTTTTTTTGGTGCAAGTGACTCTGATATCATAGATGTTTTCCAAAGTAAAGTTCATTATGAATTGCTAGAATTCGATTTCAAATTTTGAGCTAGGAGTTATGTTCGAGTGCTTGAATTTGAAGTTTCGTTGAGAGTTTTAACATCAATTTATGCCTTTTCCAAGATAATTTTTGTTTTTCTCTATGTGAAAGTCTCAACGTTTGTGGGGAATTGTGCATGGAAAATATCTTCCTCCGAGAATATAAGGGTTTAAGCCCATGAATTTGAGAGTTTGTCATTTTAATAGAGCCTACAATCCTTGTGGATGTCCGTTCGTTCATTAATGGAAAATCATTTAAATAATTTTAACTATGGCTCTACATTTGCCTCCATTTATTGAAAAAAAATAATATCACCATAGGTTGCCTTATCTTCTTGAAATATAGAGGATCTAATATTGAAGGTTTTTTTTTTATATTTTCATAGCGAATTTTATGCAAAACATTTTTTTTTAGATAATCACCATGGTAAAATTGAGATGTAAGCTCAAGTCCTTTTTAAAAAATTTCCCTATTATTTTTGGAATCGAAATTATCTATTCCATGATATATATAATTTCTCTTTAGAATATTTTATTTAGGCTTTTTGGGAAACTCTTTTTGTTTTTAATCCCTCACTCTGGCTATTTGGTAGGGTATCGTTTGGAGCTTTAGACCCATATTTCTTTCTGGATACATTCTCGTTCCAATAGAGATTCCCACATTCAACTTACTTTCCACTACACAATAAGAACCATGATGAACTTTTTATTTTGTAGGATAAAGTCTTGAAATGGTCATTTTGTATACCAATTCGTTTGAAGATAGACCATTGTTTCGACATGTATGTAAAAGTATAGTGATCCCTTTGGTACAAAACCACCCTAAGCTTTAAAACAACAACAAAAAAACTAATGTACCGCCAGACATTCAAAACTTCAAACTTTAGAAAGGTAAATTGGAAACTTAAAAGTAGAAAGAGTGCCTACTATTTTGGTAATGATGGGAATGGTTTCCATGTGCTCTTTCTCTTTAAAAATGAGCACAAAATTAATTTATGGTAAACCACATGTTTTGTGGGCATAGTTGGTTTGGGTGCATGTTTGCAAGTTTTAAAATTACAACTTGTTTAGTAACAGAGCCTTGTGTAGAGATTGCAAATGCAATAAAATGATGGACCAAAATTTGAGGAGAATTTTAAACAATCGGCTCTATCACAAGCTCCAACATCATTATACTCATGGAGGAAACACCTACTACAAGGAAAACACTATTTAATGGAGGTTTTGCAAAGGTTTTTAGTGTTACAAGATTTGGCAAAATTATCAAAAAAATCTCTGCTAAACCCTTTGCTATTGGTAGTAGAGGTTTTCAATGGATTTTCACTATAACTAAAAATTATGGGTGACATAACATTCTTGTGAAGTTTTTTTAGTCGGTGTGCTTATATCGATAATGTGCACTGGTGCACCAAAATATATAGCATACACACTAGTGCATAAATATTTATTATGCACCACGACTTTAAAAATATATAACATGCACCAATGCGTATTATATATTTTCGAAGCCCTAGTGCATATTTTAGATTTGAAAGCACCGGGGCGCTTCTATTGATAGTATGCACTAGTGCACCAATATTTAATAAGTACCTAGGCTCTAAAAATATGTAATACACACTAGTGTGTATTATGCATTTTTGAATCCCTAGTTCATATTATATAATGAAATCTCATATTTGTCTTATATATGTAAAAGCATTGGTGCATATATTACCTTATGAATTGTAATGTCTTACAATGGTTATGATAATAACAATGCTATCATTAAAGGGAATGGTGATTTTGTTGTCACTAGGAGCACTAGTGCTTTTATTATAATTATTCCCATCAATGCATAATATTCATTAAAATGCATCAATACCTAAATATGTGTGAACCACATTGTTGTGTTTAACTTAATACAATGCACCGATATGTTTCACTGATGGATATTTCCACGTCGGGGGTATGCAAATGCAACTTTTTATTTTTTAAAACAAAATTTCAATTAATCATAAGAAAATCATTTTTGAAATAATAATATGGATTTTTATATTTAAATTATTGTGTTTGGATATAATCATTGTATTAATGTGTTGTATCATTTAAACATATATACTCATTGATTACACCTATGTTTGTTGTAACAATGTAAATAATCAATATATTTAATCTACAAGGTAACATTTTACGGCACTAAACAATACAATAGAATACAAAATCCATTTTATTGTATACAAATAAGAGACCATTTGTTATACAAAATGGGAGAACATAAAAATGCATGATAATCAAAATGTCTATAAATAATTGTTACAATTATTGTAACATGTCATCATCTAATTGGAAAATATGGCCACATTAAACAAAATGTTTGGTTTTTACAGATAAACATTCTAAAATATGCAACTTGTGACATTCAATTATGGTGATCATCATTCATCGCTCAAACTATTGTTGTTGCTCTAGCTACTTGCATGCCTCATTTATTCATCACTTGTAAGGGTTAGTGTACTTGGGATTATTTGGAATGTTTTGTTGATTAGCTTGATTTTGACATTCCGCCTTTTCATTTTCTAGTTACAAACATATAAACAAAGTGTAATGAGTATATTTACATTTATATTATCATATATATGATTGCATAAATTGAAAAGCGTACCATAGTAGTGATGTTTCATAAACAATCCACATTCTTTAAAGCAATGCTTCATATCTCCTCTTGAGATATCCTCTATTGGATCCACTCTATACTTTATTTTTTGTGAGTTTTATACGACATAACAAAGCATATATATAATTAAAGGATTATTGTTGTTTCATTAATTATAAAATAAGGGAAGTAAACATCTTGGTGGGTTAGCTCGAGTAGTTGAGAGCTGTGAATTATAAAAAGAGGTCATGTGGTCAAGTCCTCAGGTATATATATTGAAGAAGATATTGTTGGGCCTCACTCGATGTCCCCACCATGTTAGGTTTCCAGAAATTCAAGTCACCGGTTTACCTCCCATACCATCCTCAAAATGAGGGGAAGTACCTGGAGAGTTTCCCAGGATGTGTATTTCATAAAAAAAAAGGGAAGTAGGCAAACATAGTTACTTACAAATCGTTCAATTAATCCTTGATGCTTCAACATATACTCACAACCCATACTTAATACAATGTCTCATTCAAATGTTTGAATGACTCTTGTTAGTGTGTTAGCACCTATTAGAAAACATTATGGACAATTTAAATTAATTAAAATATAAACATTGCAACAAATATAAAATCTTTAATAAGGAAAAAAAAAGTACTGACAAACTTTCCAATCAACTCTTGTATGCCTTGTTGTCTTGTCTTATGTATTGAATGAGTTCCATTTTCTTTTATTTCTACAAAAACAAAATAATTGAAAATTAGTATTTCATGTGATAATCAAACACTTTGTACATTTAAAAAAATCAACTATTACATACACTTGTTGCATGTTGTTGTTGGGATGTCTCCTCTTTCAATGCAATTATACTCATTTCTTTGAACATTTCCTTGTACACATTTTTTGACATCCATACTAGCATGTTTTAGATATCGCCTTGTTTGTTCTTTGGAATTTTATTAATCTTCCTAGAAAATGAAAAAAACAATTAAAAAATCTATTAACATTTATCTGAAAATAAATATAGTAAAAATTTTAATTTGGTAATTTTTTTTACTAGTATATGCTTATTATAGAAAAACATGGTGCATTGCCTTAAAAATCACACTATTAAGTTAGCACACTCTGAGGACTTTGGTGAAACCCTAGCTTTTGGTTTTGAGACCAATAAAGGGAGGCATGGGGGAGGGGGCACAACCCCCTCCAGAAGAAGAAGCTCTAGCATTCCAAGCTATGGTCAGAACTTCAGTTAAGAATTCAAAAGCACAACCATCTTGTTTCATGAAAAAATTGGAAGAAATCCCCAAGGTAAAATTATTTCCAACTACCTCTAGGTGCAAAGATTTGGCTCTTGTTGATCGAGGTTTGATCATTCAGTTGACCAGAATTTGGCCTTCTCCAAATTCTGTGGCCATATGGTTGTAGGAAATTTGGAAGCACCATATCAAAGGACCCTCGAATCATTTTTTCTATGGGAGAGGTTTTTATTATTTTCTCTTTGAATTCAAGGAAGACCACGATGTGATCTTCCATAGTGGACCATATTTTTTTGGTGCAAGAGGGATGTACCTAAACAAATGGACTCCATAATTTAATCCAAAAAACAATGTACCTTCAAAAATCCCTGCTTGGGTTCACCTACCACACCTACCCCTTCACTATTGGAGTGACGATGTTCTTAAAAGCATTGGAAATTCATTGGGTCACTACATTGATAGGGAAGAATCGAAGGAAATATGTTTTCTTGTGAAAGAATCTACATTGAGGTGTATTTAGAGAAGGGCATTGTCGAATCACTACTAATATCATTGGACAATTGGAAAGATGTTCAATGGCTTGACTATGAACAACTTCCATTCAAGTGCAAGCTCTATTATGAGTATGGTCACTTCGTAAAAAATGCAAGAAAGTGGAAACCCAACAACCTTTGGTCCCTAGGAAATAGGAGCAATGGACAATAGTTTCTATTAAGTTTGGTTCAATGGGTAATCTTAGTCTTAGACATTATACATCATCCTCCTATGTGGGTTTTCCCCAAGGGGGGCCCTCTTCTTTCTTGCTTTTTGTTTCAAACCCTTCCAAAAATCTAGTTGTCTCTCGATCTGTAGCTATCATGTCCCAGAGGAATAGATTTAGTGTGCTCTCTCAAGAGGACGACAATAATGAAGAATCACATCGTCTAAAACAAGAGGCTAGGAAAGATTCAAATCATGGGGATTAGTCCAAATTTCTGAAATGCCCCCTCTTGAGGGGATTGAGGTGTCGTTGAAGCCATTGGAAGTGATGGGGGTTGGATTTGAAGTTCCCTAGAAATATGTTGTGGACATACTCGAGATGGGTCTAGAAGAAGTAGAAAAATTCAAGGATGCAGAGGTATCCTTTCTAGAAACAAAATCTAAGGAGCTTGAATCTAAGGTTTCCTTGGAAGGAGATCATTAAGATAGGTATTCAGAGGAAAATTTGCTAAGAAGGTCAGGAAGGGAATCATCTCTGATTGTAAGGGAGGAGGACGAAAACAAGGACATTATGATTGGGTATCAACAAACCATGGTCAATATGAAAGGTGGCCCAAAGCCTTCGAAATCTATTGGGAGAAATGAAACATCTAAGGGAGGATCCTCTAAAATCCCACCTATAATTACAAGGGTTTATGCAACGACCTAAAATCTGTGGTTGTCAGAGACTTGGTTAAATTTGTGAAGCCTACAATACTCCTCATCCAAGAGACTAAAACAAAATTCGTTGATGCAATTAGAAATTGGGAATCCCTAGATGTTGTAGAGGAATATTTGTGAGGGGCATGACACGGTCTATGCACTCTTTGGAATACTAAAGATGTATGTTTAGTATTTTCCTTTCAAACATGACATTGGATCTTAACCAAATTTAGATTCATATAAATAAATAGGATGATTTTAGTTCTTAATATTTACATGCTAGTTAGTCCAATAGAAAAAGAGACTTATTGGAGATCTATTCTAAACCTCAATGATTCAGAATTCTCCATGGACTGCAAAGTGGTTGGGGACTTTAATTTCATTCGAAATAGTGCATAAAAGAGAGGAGGAATATTTGGAAGGGATCCCTTTCGTGAAAAATATGGATGAGCTCATTAGGGATTTGGATATACTAGATGTTAAGCCCTCAAGAGGGAAATTTAATTGGTCTAATAAGCGCTCCAGCTCTGGCCATATTGTGGTTCGACTTGATCGATTTTTCGTACACATTTTTTTTTTCCACAAGATCTAACTATTAAATCCAATATTGTTTCCTCCATTGTATATGATCATAAGACAATATCCCTTCACCTTCATCAAGTCCCTAATTATGGTCCTCTTCCATTCATATTTAATCCCCCATGGCTTAGATTTCAAGAAGAGGAGGATGTGGTATGCGTTGTTTGGAATAATTGGATTCATGGTACTCCAATATCCATATGAGAGAATAAGCTCAAATTTGTCAAATAATCTCTTAAAAAAGAATCCTATAATCTAAATTGTAAGGAGAAATAAGAGAATCACAACAAGCTGGAAAAATTTCAAATGGAGATGGAAAAATAAGAAGTTATAGCCATTTTGCAATAGGAAGAAACTCAACTCCAAACCCAATATTAGAGAGCCTCAAGGCATGAGGAATAATTATGGTGCCTCAAATCTCGAAGCTTATGGCTCAAGGTGGGGGGCAAAAACACAAATTTATTTTATAACCAATCCCAAACCCATTTAACTAGGAACAATGTGGTAGAAATAATGATGGATGATGGTACCAAAGTTACAGACTTCAATGGAATTAAAGAGGAATCTAGGTAGCATTTAGCCACCATGTATTCACAACAATAGGAGGAAGATCCAACAAATGTGGAATTGATGCCAGAGCATATTCCAATATTTTTTTATAAAGAGGAAAACATTGAGTTGGTTTGGCCCATTTCAGAAAGAAAAATATCTTTGACAATTTGGAGTCTTGGTCTAGACAAAGCCTCGATTCCTGATGTCTTCTCTATATCCTTTTACAAAAAATTTTGGGATATGATTAAGTATGATCTTAAAAGGATGCTACAATACTCACATCAATCTCTTAAATTAAGGGGTAGCACCAATTATTCATTTCTGTATTTAATTCCTAAAGAATCTAACCCTTCTTCATTTGCTACATTCATGCCTATATCTTAATGTAAATCCTCGTATAAAATTTGAACCAAGATCATAGTTGTCCACTTACAGAAAATAATTCCCAAAATTATCTTAGCAAATCAGGGAGGTTTCGTGCATGATAGAAAAATCATGGATAACATTGTGCTAGTGCAAGAAGCTATACATTCCAGCATGGAAGTTAAAGGGAAAGGTATGATACTCAAGTTGAACATGACTAATGTGTTTAATCATGTGAGGCATGCCTATGTTTTTTAGGTTCATGTATCAACAACCCTTGGATCAATCCACTTGTTAATGGGTGGATCATTGATTTTTTCCAAAGTAGCAGGGGCTTGCATCAAGGGTGCCATGTTTCTCCCTTTCTCTTTATCATTATGGTGGACCCCTTCAGTAAAAAGATGGAGCATGAAAGGATTACCATAAATATTCCTAGAATTCATATTGTTTGAGGCACCAAGAGTTTAAATCATTTGTAGTTCATTGATGACACTTTTCTAGTGGGAGGTGCTTCCATCACCATTGCTTCAAGATTCAAACAAGTGTTGGACTCTTTCCTTGATTCTTCAGAAGGACCTACCAACCACACGAAATTCCAAATCATGGGATGGAATACAAGGCCATGGATAATGCAAGATATTTCAAGGATTTTTCAGTTTCCCCTTGTTGATAATTGGTCCTCCTTTCGATATGTAGGAAATCCTATTTCTCCGAAAAATCCAACATCTTAGGACTGGAACTATATCATTGAGAAAATACAGATGAAATTTTTCTATTAGGGCTCTCAATGACTCAATTCCTCTGGCAGAGTCATCCTAATAAAAGTTGTATTATCAACTCTTCCCTTATTCCAATGCTCGACTCTGTTGGTCCCACATTGCATAATGAATTAGATTTCAATGGGAACAAGGACATTTCTTTGGCAAGGGGAGCAGTCCAATGAGACAAAATTTCATCTCATACACTAGAAACTAGTTAGGAATCCCAAGGAAAGGGGTGGTTTGGGAATTACAGACCTATAATTGATGAATGTAGCCATGGCAGCCAAATTTCCTTGGAGGATAATTATAGGGAAGAGAATTTGGTGGAAAACATTTATTTGGAAAAAATATCTTATGGGAACCAGGTATAGATGTTTAGAAAAACCAACAAAGGAGAATAAAGGTTCCCCCATTTTCAAGCTTCTTAAGGTGACTATTCTAGTTATCCAAGCAAAGCGTACATGGATTCTTGGCAATGTGAAAAACTATAAAGAATTGGGAGGATAACATCTTAAAGAAAGAAAATATCTCCTCTAAGTTGTATTTAGCTCCTCTTCGAAATTGGATGGAAGAGAAAGAGATTCATACCTTGCATGCTATCTCTTCCTGGGATAATAAATCTGGAAACTGGGCAGGTCGGAATTTTGCGCCTCCCCAACATGCTTTCTCTCATTAATACAATCCCTTATTTAGGCTTTACATGGGTGTGATCCTTGGCATAAGGGTAAAAGAAATATTAGGGGATTATGAGTAATCAATAAAGGGATAATACTCCTTTCTATTAGAAGCAATCAACTTGGAAAAATTCTTATCTTAGTGGAGAAGAATCTAATATAGTGATGGTTTGCCCAAAGTTAATATTTTTTGTTGGATCCTTGCTCAAGAAAAAATTCTCACTGCAGAAAATCTTGAAAAGAGAGGTATCACTAGACCATCTGGCTATGTATCATGCACTTGGGATGAGGAGTTTATCCAACACCTATTTGTTAATTGTAGCTATGTCAAGGAAGCATGGTCATATGCTCTAGAAGGCTTCTTTCCTAGAGTAGGTTGGCCACACAATTGTGTGGAGGATTTATCTCAATGGAGACATCTTTACAGGGGAATATTCAAGCAAAAAGCATGATTCAAGCGCATATGAGAGGCTTTTCCAAAGTATATGTGTTGGGATCTCTGGTTGGCATGAAACAAGCTAATTTTCAATGAGAAGAGGCATCATCCTAGATGAATAACGACAAAAGTAGTATCTCTTCTTTATGAATACATGTAGTCTATAATTAAGCTACAAGATCAAAATCTGGAGGCATTTGAAATGGTTTGGATAAAAAAATTCAAGCTGGATTATGCGGTTTCTTCCCATAGTGGGCATGTGTCTTCATCGCCAAAGTGGGAAATCACAAAAACTGGATAGGATTTCAAGATGAGGATAGAGGAACAATAGATAACCATTCTCTTTTTTTACAGGGCTTCACGAAATAACCTAGGCGCGACAAGTGTAGGGGGAATATTCAAGATACTAGAGGAAATCGTATATCATCCTATACCCAGGGACCAAGGAACGTCTCAAATAACATTGTTGAGGCCTATTCCCTGTGGAAAGGTGTTTCCATTGCAAGAGAAGAAGGGGTCACTAAACTTTTGATATTAGGAGACTTGATATTGGTGATACGAGCAATGATAAAAAAGTCAAATATGGGGAATAATGCTCTCAATGTTCTCATCTCTATAATTCTCAACACCCTCTCAGGTTTTGAAGAAGTGTCATTCTTTCATATCAAACATGAAATGAATACTATGGAAAATTATTGGGCTAAGTTAGGATCCTTTTTTAGTCCAAGAACCTTCATTAAAAATGGTTCTTAGGGGATCCTCCCCATACCTTAATATTCAATGCATCTTGTTCATTAAATGACATGCAACACGTGGAGGCAACACGATCTGTGTGGAAGTTCAGATAGATTGTTCTAACATATGAAGGATAGTGGAGCCGACGAGGTAAATCAATGTGAAGTGTGTGAAGTGGGTTTCAAATGTGGGAAGTATTTGGTCATGGGATCCCTCCGAGATTTGGGTTTTAGTCTGGTAGAAACTCTATGGAATGATATAGTGGAGGGTTTGTTGGTTCGGCTTTGGACTTCTACATGTGGCACTGGCTATTGATGCTTTCGGGTGATAGTGTTTGAATTTTCTCCTCTCTCGATGATGGATTCTCCATAGATTATGACCAAGCCACTCCTAGTCTTAAGGTTTCATTTTCTCATGTTTTTTTCTAAAGGATTTTTTCATGCTTTTGTCTTACATCTTTATAGTGATTTTTTTCCCTTCCTGCTTGTTTTCTTCAAAACTAGAGTTGGTGATTTCCTCTTTGGGTCTATTTGGTTTGGGGTTCCTAGTTGTGGTTTGGTGTGCATTATGTATTGGACAATCATGGATTCCAATTGGTTTGGATTAAAGAAAATACTTCTCCAGTATGAAGAGATAACGCAGGTGAATAACAATGTTCTCTGACACATCTCAACGAAGACTATGGACCTAGAGAAAGCCAGTGCTGCCAATACAACAAATATCATGAACCTTCTCTTAGTTTAGATGTAGAGGATTGATATTTTGAAGGTATAATTCTAGTATCTTCGGTCTCTGGTTATCCCACATCATTCAAGCTCTCCCTTACTAGCTTCAATTAATCAGGTTATAATGAATTCTCATAATGGAGGGAACAATGAAGAAGAGGTCGAAGGTCAATATTTGGTTCCTATGGATGTTGAAGAAGGTTCCATTGACTTTGTTGGAGGGTAGGAAGCCTAGGATAATAAGCCTCATAGACAATGAATGTTTTTTAGAATAGTTTTGTTGTTGGGTCACTATGTTAAGCAGTTAAATTTCCGAAAATTTGTATGGAATGTGTTTTTGGAAGAGGATTTATTCCTAGTTTCTGTTATTGTAGAAAAATACTTAGTCCAAGAGACAAATTTTATATCTATGTATGAATATGCTATTTTCTTCGGCATAGCCTCTTTATATTAATATAAATTTATGTTTCAAGTTAAAAAAATTAGAGAAATATGTTTAGCAAGAATACTTCTAAAATGATTGTCTTTTGTTATTTTATGTTTTTTTAATTCCAAGTCTCACATGTCTTATTAACCATTGCTTCATAAACACTTGTTGTAATTTACATATAACCTGATTCTTGGAGTCATGGGATTGATTTTTGTACTGAATATGAAAAAACAATTCTATAAGTTCTTTCCAATATATCTCTCATAGTTTTTTAAAAGTATTTCCCTTTCTTATTAACTTCCATCACCACTCCAGATGAACTAAGGACCAATTAATCATCAATTACATTCTTCATATTTTGTATCTTCTTCGGATGGTCTTATGTTCCCTTGATGTCGATCCTTGTGCAACCTTCATCAAATGTGAAATCGATTGTTTGAAACATGTTAGAAATTATTATTAAGGCATAAATTATTAGTAAAAAGTTGAAGAAAAATTTCATGTTGATCCACCTAGATCCTCTCTTTGTAATGTTTCCATAAATATTTTACACTCTTTTCCACTCAGATTGTGAAAAATTTTGATCCGGATTAGATTATTGTATTATTTTTCATCTATCTTGATGCTTTCAGAGTGGAATGAATTGGAGGAATCAACTTGCAGGGTTATTTTAATGGCAGGTCCCAGTTTGGAAAATTGGGGTTTGAAACCTTCCGAAGCCATTTTGAGGCATCAAAATAATTGTTTGGGGGTAAAAAATTTCTTATCATAGCTTGGATCCTCTGACGATATTATACACATCAATACCTTTCCAACGATGCAAAAATCATGTAAATTGGATCTCGTATGCAAATTTTATGCCTCACGAAAGTTGACCTACCATGTTGACCACCATGGTATGAGAGGATGCCACGTTAGCCCCTATTACTCACGTATATGGGGATAGCCATGTATGTAATTTGAATAATATTCTAGAAGTTCCTAAACCCTATCATAATTGAGGGTTGAGGAAGTCAAAACCCTACCCCTAGATGGCTATTGGGATATGTTAAATATTAGGCCACTAGAAGGAAAAAGGGTTCCATTCTATGTTATTGTATTTGGTTCCATAGAAGAGCAAAACAACTGGGAGTGGGAAATTAGAGAGAAAAAAAGAGGGGATTAATTTTCTATAGTAGCCTAACATGCCATATGTCTCAGGTAACTCCATAGAGAGTTCCTTCTCCTTTATACTTGCATTATTTCCATACTAGAGAAAAGAGAGCAGTGCAACCCCACCTTCCAATTGGGTTTTCTCCTGTAAGGGTTTCCGAGAGAAAATATTTGTGTTATTTTATGGATGGTGTGTGATTGTATTTCCCTGTTCTGTATTTTCTACATTTTATCTATTTCATTCATAAGTGGTGTAACATGCCCACTATAATCCCCAATTTAATTAATGCTTATGTAGATATAATATGTGGTTACGACCAAGCGATGTATTATGTGAATTGTATTTCCTTTGTTTGTTAATAGAAATGTTATGTCGACTGCTAAGGGGACATGAACAAGAGATGGGGGCTGAATTAATCCATAAGAGAGGGGAGTGTCTAAGATAATGGCCAAGAGGGATCCAAGGGGGAAATACCCATGTATATTAATTTAACCCATTTTCTTAAATTTTCTATTCACATATGAACCTTTCCATTTCTGATTGAGCGTTCCCAAATCCAATCATTGAATACATGTAAGAGGGTGGGTGTGAGTGGTCATATCCAAAATTTATTGGGAACATGTGGGTTGAGTACAATCAACTTGGGGAAGAGTGTGAGTCAAGAAAGGCAATAAAAAGAGAGGAAATTTGTATGGGTTGGGACATCAAGTCTTAGGAAGTCAAGTTTATGCATGGAAAAAAAGGAGAGAGAAAGAAACAGAGCTTGAAGCTAATGCAACCATGGAGGGCAAATTCTAGAGCATGCTAGAGCATAAGTGGAGCGATGTGGAGCTAGAAAAATGAAGAGCCAGGTTGTCCAGCCTGAAGAGTGAAATCTTGTGTGAGTTGCACTAAAACAACAAGTGTTTGTTGTTGGTTTGCTGATAGTTTTCCTAGCAATAGTTTCCCTTGAGTTCCCAACTGAGATCTTCCTAGATGCATGTGCCAGAGAGACCCCAATAAACGAATGGGATGCCCGAGGGACTAATATCAATGAAGTGGTACATTCCTTGGGTTGGACAAGTCAAGAGGAGGAGAGCTGGTGGAAAATCGAGATAGTTGTAGGAGAATATAAGTTGGGTTGAGAGTTTTATGAGCTGTGAGTGGATTGTGAGAGACCACCATCTTTTGTGGATTTCTAGCCTCAGCTAGGGGGTGATTGGCTATTGATATTTGGAATGACCAATCTATGGTTGGGTGGAACATCCATCCTGTTAGTGTCGGAAGTCACTCCTGGATTGCTGGCAGGAGCAGAGCCCGACACCCATCAGTTTTATGTCACGATTTGTTTATAAAGGATGATCAAATGGAGATAATGGCTCGAGGAGGTATCACTCTAACTCATGGACTGGATCTGGTATGTAAAGAACAAAGGAGGTCTGGAATCCTAACTTCAACCAGCGGGTTGATTTAAAGATGGGCAGGTGGAAGACTTAGGAGAAAATGAACAAACAACTCTGGGCAACAGGCTTGCAACGGTTTGTAGGGGAAAAACTCTAAACGCAGGATCCTCCTGGTCTGGGGCTTCAAGAAACTGAATAGAGGACTTGACTGGATCCTCCAATTCCAAGTCATTCAGCGTTAAAGAAATCACATAAACCGATTAGAGGCTCCGTAACTATTACAGTGATCCATTACAACATCATCCTATAATAGCTACAACTCGACTGGATCCTCCAATTCCGAGCTGCTCTAACACAGTGTAAACAAAGACATGAAAGAAACTGGTATCCATAAGGAAAGAAGTCTCCAAAGCTCATACATAACCAGAATAACAGTGCTTCATTAAAACTTTACAACCGGGAGCTCTGCTCAACCATCGATACTAACAAAAATGGCAGAAATGCCTACATATACTTGGAACAAAAACACTGGAGGCTAAATCGAGACATCGCATTGAAGACATTACGTCTTCCTAGTTACTGCTTCTACAGTCTCTGGATAGTCGTGAACTTCATTCAGACGCAATCACGCTCCAAAAGGACTTGTGAAAGAAAAGACAAGCTTACAGTCTTTTTCAGGACTTTCCATTTATGGTGGAAACGATGTCCAACCACCATCAACTGCTGCAATAACTATTTCATTGGGATCGGGAAAGGCCCCGGTCGACTCTGCACCTACAGGACATGGAGGCCTTCGGGATGACTGGAGATCTTGATATGAAGAGGTGAATGGACGGTGATCAGGCAGGGGTGACTTGACATGCTCGGTGTGGATATGGGATGAGGAGAGGCCATGCGGATGGATGGACAGAGGGAAAGCGATAGGGCAAATGCACGTGGTATAATTCATGGGCTTTGAAGTGTACGAGCTGGGTGAAGGAGACACATGATCCGGGAATAAAATATGAGTTGGCGTGACATGGGAATAGGACGTGGCGGCAGGGATAGATAATGGAGGTATGTGATGAAGTTTCAGGTTTTCGGGGATTCGAAATTTGCGAGTTCGAGGTGCGTGAACTCCTTGCCTCCGGGATCTCCGATATCCTGATGTGTGATGAGCTCCTCCTCCTAGGAGTTAGCCCCTTACCGAATAGAACACGATCCATGTGACCTGTCTCCGTGTGACTGTAGCCAAACCCCCATCAGAGTTTCGACGTTCACGCTGACACGATGTTTGTGTCCACGGGACTTGCGATTTTCCGATCCCCGATGGCTCCTTCCGCGCTAGCCCTCCGAATAGGCCCTGGTCCAAGTGACCGCTAGCATATGCCCTCGACTATACTCTCCATCGGGATTTCACGGTTTGCGATGTCAACGAGCACACATCCTCCGGAATCGCGATTCCCCGACCCCGATGGCTCGTGGCCGCTGACCTGTCAACGGTCCGCTCCTTGTCGCGAAAGCCTACCACCTGTCCTCCACGATTGACAGCTGTTCCCGCCAATCGGGAAATCGCGAATCACGATTCTGAAATGCATAAAACTCTCGCTCCCGGGATCTCCGATATCCCGATTTCCGATGAAGCCTTCCTATGGAGCTTTCGCCGCTTCTCATGTCCATGATCAGGCTCGCTTGCTTGACTCGGGCCCCAAACAAATTTGTTCTATGTGCTACACTTGGGCACTTATCGTGCAATCCTGCAGACCTGCGTACCTTTGTTCCCCGATACCACAATTGTTGCTAACATTAGGCTCCATGGGGGATAGAGTCGTCCCTGTGATGCTCTAAGGACTCATTTACAGTTCCAGTGCCTTGTTTTTGGGCTATGGAGTCATTATTAGGCCGCAAAAATAATAAATGGAAACAAACTAAGAAACGAAAAGACAATATTTACAAACAAAGGAGCCACTGAAGGCTCAGACAAAACACTTCTTCAGGAAATGCCCATTAACTGGGCTGCTAAAAACTTCTTCTCCTTCCAAATCTTGCAACCTGTATGTGTTATTTGAAAAAGTCTCGGAGATTCTGAAAGGCCCAATCCACAGGGCTTCAAATTTGGCTTGTTTGCCCTTATCTTGTTTAGGAGCATCCCATTTCAGCACCAGGTCTCCTATCTGGAACCGCTCCTTCTTGGCCTTCCTATCGAAGACCTGCTTGATCTTTTGCTGATGGTCCTGAATCCTATCCACTGTCTGTTCCGTAGCCTGCTGGACCTCTACTAGCTGATAAATCCTTCTGATCATGTCATTGGGATCTTCTTGATAATCCTGGAGGTATTTTGCTACAGGAAGGGCCAACTGAGAAGGGAAGACAACTTTGGCTCCGTAGACTAACTGGAAAGGGGAGATACCTATAGACCTCTTTGTAGTCACCCGATCAACCCATAGGGCGAATTTCAGCTTTGAATTCCAAGCCTTTTTGTTCTCTTCCAACAACCTTTTGATGATCCTTATCAGGCTTTTGTTGGAGGATTCCGCTAGACCGTTTCCATGTGGATAATATGGGGTGGAGTGAATCAATTTGATCCTGAACTGCTCACAGAACTTGGCTAGTGGTTCATATCCGAAAGCGGCTGCATTATCAGTGACAATCTTATTTGGGCAGCCGAACCTGACGATGAGGTCCTCCAGGAATCCAATGATTACCTTGTGGGAAGCACTCCTGGTGGGGATGGATTCAATCCACTTGGTAAAGAAATATGTAGCAGTCAAGATCCACCTGTGCTTCCCACTGGAGGTAGGGTGAATTTCTCCAATGAAGTCTAGGCCCCACTGCTGAAAAGGCCCTGAAACCACCACCGGATTTAACGGAAGAGACCTGAGCTGTTGCTTTCCTGCAAATTTTTGACATTTGATGCAGGCTCTGACCCTTTTGCAGACATCAGTGAACACGGTAGGCCAGTAGTACCCAGCCCTGAGGATTTTGTGGGCTGTGGCTCTCCATAAATGGTGCCCTCCACACAGGCCGCTGTGAAATTCGGTCACGATCATCTTGGCCTCTGGTGGACTCATGCACTTTAAAAGCACCCCCAGGGGGTCTTTCCAATATAACACTTGATCGATCAGGCAGTACCTGACTGCTTTGAGCTTTAGAGCTCTTTCTTTTCTTCTTTGCAGGCCATCTGGAGGCCGCAACTCCTACAGAAAGTATATGGCGTCCCTATACCAAGGACATCGGGCCAATGGGGGATCCCCTTGAGGGTCTATGTCAGACAATTGATCTTGCTGAATACCTGAGCATTCGTTGATGAAACTTATTCCCAAAGCTTGGCAGTTTGCTTCAGCCAACAACTTGGCCAAACCTTGCCCTTTGATCAATTTGGTGGGCTTTATGTCCAGGTCGAATTCCAGGATTTTGGCTATCCATTTACTCCTCCTACCGTCTATGTCGGGCCGAATTAGAATGTCTTTAACAGCAGCCGAGGGGACATATGCGATGATCTTTGACTGCAGGATGTAGGTTCTAAAATCTTTGAGAGCTTTCACTAGAGCATAAGCTTGCTTCTCCATAGTGTCGTACCTGACTTCGGCATCCCTCAGTGCTTGACTGAAATAAGAAATAGGCTGCTCTAGCCCACTGTCATTTGTTTGCAATAGAACAACAACCATTGTGTCAGGTGAGGCAAAGGAGAAAATAAGAAAATCCTTTGAGTAGTCGGGACTGATAAGCACAGGAGCTTCAGTCAGGGCCTTCTTGATTTTCTCAAAGGAATGCCGCGATTGAGGGGTCCACCTTACTTCATTCTCTTTCTTTAACATAACTGTTATAAGTTTTACCTCCTTGGCAAAGTTAGGCACAAACCTCCTCAGAAAATTAATTTTACCGAGGAAAGATTGGACCTCCTTCTTGGACCTTGGGATTGATAAGGCTTGTATCACCTCAACTCTGCTGGGGTCAATCCTGACTCCTTCTGCCGATACTATATGGCCCAGTAGCTTTCCCTCCTTCATGGCGAATAGAGATTTCTTGGGGTTTAATGAAATGCCAAACTTTCTGCATTTTAGGAAAACTTTCCTGAGATGACAATAGTGCTCTTTATCAGATTTTGAAAATACTGTGATATCATCCAGATAAATGACCACGAATTTATCCTTTTCCCCAACGAAAGCTATGTCCATGGCATGCTGGAATGTCGCCCCTGCATTCATTAGTCCAAATGGCATCTTGGCATACATGAATGTGCCCCATGGAGTGGTGAATGCTGTCTTTTCCCTGTCTTCAGGCAAGACAAAGACCTGATTGTAGCCAGAGAAACCATCAATCATGGACATCCTGGAAGCTCCTGTCACCCTCTGCAGTATATGTTCCATCTTTGGCAAGGGGTAGTTATCCTTCCGTGAGCTCCTGTTCAGGTTTCTGAAGTCTACACAGAGTCAGATCTCTCCATTCTTTTTCCTTACTGGCACCAAATTGGCCACTCACTCTGAATATCTCAGTGGAACAATGATTTGAGCTTGGAGCAGCTTCTTCACTTCCCTCTCCATGATAGGCAGCATCATGGGATTGATCTGTCTCAGCTTCTGCCTGAATGACTTCACCTCCTCCTTTAATGGAATCTTATGCTCGATGACAGAGGTGTCATAAGTCTTGAGGTATTTATAAGTCCAGGCAAACACATCAACAAATTCCCTCAAAAGTCCAATGTATTCAGATCTCTGCTCCTCTTTCAGACTTCTTGACAATTTGACAAACTTGGGCTTATTCTCGGTCCCAATGTTGCACTGAATAGTACCAGCATCATCCTCCGAGATTTCTCCCTTTAACGATACATCATTTCTATCAAAGATCCTTTCCAAAGGAACTAGTCCCCTTGGGATATGATTGCTGGGCAGCTGTACAATGTCACGCTCTGCGATCTTATTCAGAAAATTACCCCCATCAAGCCTTTCTTCAGAGACAGAATCTTGGTCGATATGCATCTCTGAAAATTCTTCGACAGTCTCCAAGAACTTCTTGATCTCAAGATCGTCCTCAAACACCTTCCAATGTTTGACATTGTCAGGTATGGAGGGCCTGTATTTTACTTCTACATCATACCTCAGTTTGGGTGGCAAAGGTACCTTGAAAATGCTTGCTGATGTAGCCAAGGAATCTGCCACTATGTTCTCTTCTCTTGGGATGAAAGAAATGTTGAACGTTGAGAAGAAACTATCAATTAGGTCCCATACCTCATTCCTATAACTCCTGAGTAGAGGATTCCTAGCCTGATAAGTGCTTCTAACCTACTGGACTACCAAATCGGCATCTCCGAACACTGTTACCTCCTGAATTCCCATTTCCCTTGCGGCTCTTAATCCTAGGATAAGAGCTTCATACTCTGCCACATTGTTGGTAGCTTCAAATTCTAATTTATATGACAGGGATATGGTCTCCTGAGAAGGTGACACAAAAACCACCCCAACTCCAGCGCCTTCTCGGGAAGAGGCTCCATCAAAGAACATTTTCCAAACGGGGGTGATGGAGGGAGGAAGCTTAGGGAAAATGGTGGACTGTTTTCTGAGTCTAAGAGGAGGTTCGGGAGCATGGGTGAGTTGAAGCACACTGGAACCTAAATCAGTGTCTAAGGCGAAGATGGGATGATTGGTTGGATTGGCTTCATCACTGATTATATAGGCCAATTGGGCTTCCCTGTATAGTCTTCTATGCTCTCCTCCAAACACTGGGATAGTAGCATATGTGAGGTCCATCTGCAAGGTTCCCCCCAGTCTTTTTATCCAAGATCTTGATAATAGCATACCGAATTTGGGGGGGACATCAACTACTACAATATCCATGATCACTCCAAGACACTGGACTCTTCTGGAGTCAAAGGAATAGAGGTCATGATAGACTCGGGTAACTTCTAGTCCTAACTCTTCCATGACAATTTTGGGCATGAGGTTATGTGAGGCCCCTGAATCCATCAAGCAGTTGTGTAGCACTTTGTCATGTATGTTCAAGGAGGTGTAGAAGGGAGAGGACGAGTCGTCTATGTCTTCTACCATTGGACCTAGGACGACAACTGGCTTTTCATCTTGGAGGTTTACGGAATCTGTAGGAAGGCTTGAGGCTTCGGACTGTAAAATCTCAGAAAAACGCTTCTTGAATTCTCCATGTTTAATTAGCTCAGTGAGGGGCACAGGGATTCTGATCTTTTGAATCTCATGCTCAAAATTGAAAGAAGATGTAGGATTTGGAATTTCTTTTATTTCAGGAACATGATTATGGACAACGGGAGAGAGGGGTTGGGCCTTCTTACCTACATGACCATCTACTACTTTACTAGCAGGCTTCTCTTCTCTGGTGGACTGCTCAGGAACATCAGGCGCTGCTGTCTTTTTATCGGACCTCAGGTTATACCTGCCTCGGCCGCCACTAACCTTGTCTCCCTTACTCAATTCATTTAGCTGACTATCCATGAGAGACTCCTCGTAAGCTGCTTGAGTGCGATGAGGAAAAGGAGGAGTGTCTTCCAAGCAATGAATTTCAGGGTCAAGCTCATCTGCTTCTCTTTCTTCCTCATCGGCCACCAAGTTGTTCTGAAAAGGGGCCTGAATTCTCTGGTCTTCTCTGTCTTTGTCTCTTTGTTCCCTCGGGAAGGCCCGTGGCCCATGGTTATCAGATCGTCTGAAACCTCTATTATCAGCGTTCTGGGGATTTCTGTACATGGGCTTCCCCTCTAATTCCAACCTTTCTATCTTGGCAGCAAGCGATTTCAACGTTCTAGCTGTCTCATCTGCCTAAAGGGGCAGGGGAGAAGAACTGGATGAGGCAGCTTCAGGCCTCTGCCTGGACATGTTCCTACCAGCAGCATGCCTGAGTCGGTCAACAACCAATATATTAGACTCTACTTCCACGGCTGCATCCTGCATCTGAGCCAGAGTAGTGGCTCTTCTTTCCCTCAACAAGAGACAGAAATCGGGATCGAAGGCGCTAGCATAAGTAATCTTTGCATAGGCTTCAGAGGGTTTTATCTCAACAGGGATTTTGTTGTACATTTTGTTAAATCTCTTGGAGAAATCGGAGACGGACTCTCCTTCCTTTCTCTTTAAAGACCCAAACTCTGTCATGTAATACATGAAGTCTTTCTTATCTCCCCACTGTCTTAAAAATGCATTATCTAAAGATTCGATCCCATCAATAGATCCAGGAGGCAGGGCCTTAAACCATTTTCTAGCCTCTCCTTGGAGGCTATGGACGAAAATCCTCATCCATACGTCTGCGTGCATGATGTTATTATCATCTTTGAAACTGTAAAAGGCTTCTAGGTGCTCTTTTTCAGTTATGTCCCCTTCACCTGTAAACCTGGGCAGCTGTTTGAGGTAACCATCTACTGGGAGGGCGTTGAGAGGATGCGGTAGCACGAGGGTAGCATACCTAGTGGCTATAATGGCCTCCATTATGGTCATAGGGGGATTAGCACCAGCCATAGGGATGTTAGGTAGAGGAGAATTTGCAGGAGAAGGAGTTCGCAAAGGGGTTACTGAGAATGAGTCTCGAATGGGAGTGGGAAACAAGAGGTGATTTAAGGAGAAGGATATCGAACTCAAGTCAGCGGGTGCTCCTCTTTGCACAGGAGTGGTTAAGATAGGCGTAGGGAAATCTTCTGCGGTCCTGGGTCTACGCCAGGGTACAACTTCAGGGGATAGGGGAGTGACAAAGTCTTGTCCCTCTGATCCTAGACCAGGAGAGGAAAACTCAACAGGAACACTCCCAAAATTTAGGAAACGGGAAACTGCAGAGACAGGCCTGTCAAATAACTGAGGAGGAGAAAAAGGAGCTCCAACAGAAGGACGTGGTGGATTACCTGGTTTGGTGATGGATGCTTCTTCTTCAGAGGACTTTCCCTTTCTGAGCACCGCCTCTGGATCTGCTTCAGGCGTAGCTAGAGGCAGCTGTGGATGAGACCGCGTGTGCCTGCCTCTGAAAGCCACAATTAACAGAGCAGGTTCTCCCCAGCGGAGTCGTCACAATGGAGTTTCCAGGTGCAAATCAACAATCTTGAAAAGCTCCGATAATCCGATGCACCTTCGGATTCAGAGGATCAATGTCCTTCTACCCAGGGAAAATCTTCAATTTCATCCCCGACAACGGCGCCAGAAATGTTAGCGTCGGAAGTCACTCCTGGGTTGCTAGCAGGAGCAGAGCCCGACACCCATCAGTTTATGTCACGATTTGTTTATAAAGGATGATCAAATGGAGATAATGGCTCGAGGAGGTATCACTCTAACTTAGGGACTGGATCTGGTACATAAAGAACAAAGGAGGTCTGGAATCCTAACTTCAGCCAGCGGGTTGATTTAAAGATGGGCAGGTGGAAGACTTAGGAGAAAATGAACAAACAGCTATGGGCAACAGGCTTGCAACGGTTTGTAGGGGAAAAACTCTAAATGCAGGATCCTCCTAGTCCGGGGCTTCAAGAAATTGAATAGAGGACTTGACTGGATCCTCCAATTCCAAGTCATTCAGCGTTAAAGAAATCACAGAAACCGATTAGAGGCTCCGTAACTATTACAGTGATCCATTACAACATCATCCTATAATAGCTACAGCTCGACTGGATCCTCCAATTCCAAGCTGCTCTAACACAGTGTAAACAAAGACATGAAAGAAACTGGCATCCATAAGGCAAGAAGTCTCCAAAGCTCATACATAACCATAATAACAGTGCTTCATTAAAACTTTACAACCGAGAGCTCTGCTCAACCATTGATACTAACAAAAATGGCAGAAATGCCTACATATACTTGGAACAAAAACACTGGAGGCTAAATCGAGACATCGCATTGAAGACATTACGTCTTCCTAGTTACTGCGCTTGCAGTCTCTGGACAGTCGTGAACTTCAGTCAGACGCAATCGCGCTCCAAAAGGACCTGTGAAAGAAAAGACAAGATTACAGTCATTTTCAGGACTTTCCATTTATGGTGGAAACGATGTCCAACCACCATCAACTGCTGCAATAACTGTTTCATCGGGATCGGGAAAGGCCCTGGTCGATTCTGCACCTACAGGACATGGAGGCCTTCTGGATGACTAGAGATCTTGATATGAAGAGGTGAATGGACAGTGATCAGGCAGGGGTGAATTGACATGCTCGGTGTGGATATGGGATGTGGAGAGGCCATGCGGATGGATGGATAGAGGGAAAGCGATAGGGAAAATGCACGTGGTAGAATTCATGGGCTTTGAAGTGTACGAGCCGGGTGAGGGAGACACAGGAGCCGGGAAGAAAATATGAGTTGGCGTGACACGGGAATAGGACGTGGCGGCAGGGATAGATAATGGAGGTATGTGATGAAGTTTCAGGTTTTTGGGGATTCGGGATTCACGAGTTTGAGGTGCGCGAACTCCTTGCCTCCGGGATCTCCGATATCCCGATGTGTGATGAGCTCCTCCTCCTAGGAGTTATCCCCTTACCGGCTAGAACACGATCCATGTGACCTGTCTCCGTGTGACCATAGCCAAACCCCCATCGGAGTTTCAACGTTCAAGCTGACACGATGTTTGTGTCCATGGGACTTGCGATTTTCCGATCCCCGATGGCTCCTTCCGCGCTAGCCCTCCGAATAGGCCCTGGTCCAAGTGACCGCTAGCATATGCCCTCGACTATACTCTCCATCGGGATTTCACGGTTTGCGATGTCAACGAGCACGCATCCTCCGGACTCGCGATTCCCCGATCCTTGATGGCTCGTGGCCGCTGACCTGTCAACGGTTCGCTCCTTGTCGTGAAAGCCTGCCACCTGTCCTCCACGATTGACAGTTGTTCCCGCCAATCGGGAAATCGCGAATCGCAATTCTGAAATGCATAAAGCTCTCGCTCCCGGGATCTCCGATATCCCGATTTCCGATGAAGCCTTCCTGTGGAGCTTTCGCCGCTTCTCATGTCCATGATCAGGCTCGCTTGCTTGACTCGGGCCCCAAACAAATTTGTTCTGTGAGCTACACTTGGGCACTTATCATGCAATCCTGCAGACCTGCGTACCTTTGTTCCCCGATACCACAATTGTTGCTAACACATCCCAAGCAGCTGGTTGCACAAATCTTGTTTAAAGATAAGTATTTTATCATGTTTCCATGCTATTTACATGTATTATTGTTGTGCATGAACTCTATGTTTTTGAGAATAATTTATATGTTGTTGTGTCAATGATTGAGTTGCATTTCATGTTGATTATTAGCATGTTGTAGATGCATCTATTTTATGGTTCTAGACAGGGTCATATCAATGGTTGTTGTGCATCATTATTAGAGATCAACGGGTAAGATTTAAAGGGTTGTTAACACAATAAAACAGTCAAATTTCTACGAAACTTTGTGATTTTTGAAGGTCATTAACTCGCGGGGCATTTTTGAGACCCTAAACGAATTTTTTAGCAAGTAAAAACCCATAAGTACATAGCGTACCAAGGTACACTCTGTCTTTGTAGATCAAATAAAATAAATTGAAAAAAACTATCCAACGAGCTAAACTGTTCTTGAAATAGAGCTTGTATGAGAAAGTTACAACCAAAATAGTGAGGGTAAAATTTTGGCACCAATATTACTTCTAGAGGGCATAACTCTATACTCAAAAGTTCGTTTGGGGCACAAGTGCAGCTGATGGAAATATTATGACCGATAGAAGCTAGCAGTGGAGTCATATTTTGGTTATGGGTTCCTGAAAATGTGTAGGAAGAGAAATAAGACACATGTAGCATACATGAGTAAATTGAGTAAAACAACCTAAAATTCTTCGAACCATAACTTTCAGCTAAGAGCTTGGATTTGAGAAAACAAATAGTTGTTGGAAAGGTATTGAGGAGTAGAATAAATTTGTAAACCATGAATTTTGATTTGGGCAATTAAATTTCTCATAATTTAATAAATAGATTTTCTGTAGCAGTAAAAAGAGTGGAGTTGCAACATGTAGTTGTTGTAACTTTTCACTTAGAATTCAGATTGAGGCATGAATACAGTTGTTGGGAAGCTGTTTTGGGGAGAAATGCATAAATAAAATCAAAATTTGAATTGGTTAAATGTGTCCTTCATAAATTGATGAAGAAATAACATGTATTCTATATGATGAAATGTTTTATGCTATGCATATTTCTAACAATAATTATTATATGCACATTTATTGTAGAATTAGAGGTACATAAAGAAAATTTATCTCTTATATGAGGACAAGATTAATGGAATATTCCTAGGGATATTACAACCACGAGGAAGATATCAGAGGTCTGCTTGTCAGCATGGGGATTGCCAAGACAAATTCAAATGCAAGAAGAGATAAGAAAGATCTTGTCACTATGAGAAGTCTGCATGGGGAAGTGCAGAGCTATAGGGATGATAATGAAAATCTTATGAAGGCTCAAGAAGAGATACGTCAGAGCTTAAATAAGAAAGTTAACAAAGATTCTGGCACCATGCAAGGAGCTAGTGCTAGACAAGTGTCAGCATCTAGATCCCATAGAAAAAGGGATGATAATGGAAATGAGAGGAATTCAATGATCCAGGTGGATATCGGTGGCCACCCACCTTTTCCAACTCACTCAAAACAAATTTCTGGCAATTTTGGCAATTTTGGCAATTTACTATTTTTAGCAGTTTTTAACTTCTCAGGCCATTTTGAGGGCCTAAATGAATCTTTTTTGAGATCGAGCTTCTCAATGATAGCCAAAGGCTCTTATTGAGCCCCCAAAATGAATCTCCTATATGATACCTTTCCAACGAGCTATTGTGCACCCCAAACAGAGATCATATGCCAAAGTTACACCCCCGGGAAGTTGATACACCAAACTACCCAAAATGAGGTCCACAAAACTGTTGGATTTTCATCTTCTGAGGTTAGGGTTTTGGATTTTATTTTTGATAAAAGGCCTTTGGAGCCTCATCGTAAAATCATCTTCTCACGGATGCGAGTAGCCTTCACATCTCTTCTCAGAGATAAGTTGCCACCATTCTAGCGAGTCTTTCACTCTGTATTTTTACAGTCTTTGTACATTTTTTCTCATTAATAGAAAATTGTGTATTACTATATCTCCATGTTTATGGTTGCATATCTGATACATTTTTGTTATATTATTGGATATCCGAGATATCTCTTTACATTGCTTTATTAGATCTCTGCTCTCATTTCTTGCCGAAAATAGTTTCGGATGAGTGCTGTCAAAGCAAGCTGCTCTTGATCATTTTTTCAGTGCATGTACCCGACGAGGTCCGAGTATAGAAGGTTGTGTCTTGAGCTTGTCTCTCTTGAAGATAATCTCTCTCGCATGCCCAAGAAACCCTCCATGGCAGAAGAAAAGAAAAACGACAGAGATTACAATTCTATCAATCTGTTGCTTGAGAAAGCTCTCATGCGACAGAGGGACGAAATGATGGAATTTTTCTCACATCCTTCAGTGCCTGCCGATAGCAACAGGTGCATCTTCATCAAAAAACCACTTTGGAAGCACCTCTCCTTTCAAGGTACAGGTTAATTTTTATACTCATGTATTTGAAGGTCAGATAGATGCAGATGGCCTAGACAAATGGTTAAATCTACTAGAAGGTTATTTCTTTGTTCACCATTTTTTCGACAGGGAAAATATCACCTTCGCAATCCTTAAATATCTCCCCCATGTCAAACATTGGTGGGAAACTTACTGGGAGAAAATTTCCATAGAAGAGTCTGAAATATATGGGGCAGATCCCACTTGGGATTTTTTTGTGGACGTAGTAAAGGAACAATATTACCCAATTGGAAACTATGAGGACCAGTATATGAGATGAACCACACTATGGAAAGAGAGGGGCCAAGCAGTTCCAGAGTTCACCAATACCTTCCATATCTTGCACACCAAGCTGGGTATCAAAGAATTCAAATGACATTTGGTTCTCTACACAGATACATCCAAACTGAAATGGATTTTCTGGACATCTCATCACTCAGTGCTACTTATCGACATGCTGTTAAAATCGAGCAGAAATTTAAGTACCAGAAAAAATGAGAGTTCGGGTTTGCATATCCACAACAACCAATGTATGATAAAGATGAACCTAACAAACAATCTACTGAAAACCAGTCCAAGCCACAGGAAAATAAGGGTCACAGGAAGACGAAGAAGGACACCAAAAAATGGTGTGATTTACACCCCTAGCACAACACCAATGAATGTCGCTCAAAACAATAATTGGTGGCCGAAATCAATGACAAGGAGCCGAACCCTGATTCAAAATCTGATTTAGAAAATACCAAAAGAAGATAGATCATCGACACAGAACCCACTGCTATTGTCGTGACTACAACAATTCAACCAGAAGAACCAAAAGATCCTGAAGAGGGGGATCACCTTTGTCATTCATAGATGTGGGTGAAGGGGACCCCACTGCATTTTGTTGTTGATAGAGGAATCCAGAAGAACCTCATCTCAACATAGGTCGTCAAACAGTTGGGATTATTGACAACACCACACCCACAACCATACAACATCGGGTCGCTTCACCAGGGATGAGATCTCCATGTCAGCCAACAGTGTTGATTTTCATATGACATCCAACCCTTCAAGGATGAGGTATTATTTGATGTTCCCATATGGATGTCTGTGATGTTTTCTTGGGCCAACTATATATGCGGAAGCACCATGCTATAAATGAGACTCGACCCCGTAGTGTCATTGTTACTCTGGGGGGTCATCTCTATAGGATTCCAGAGGTGGTTCCGACTACTGTCCCACCTAAACAGTGTCACAAGGTAGTATCTCATACTACAAAATTTAGCCTCTTCACAATCTGTTCAAAAGGTGAACAGAAGGATACTGCAACCACTGCAGCCTTGGCCCAAGCACCTTCTATCCAAAAGAAGCATGTCAACAAGACTGCAACAAAGGATAAATATTCCTTTTGCACACATACATCTCATGTAGCCATACTGGTTAAAAATGTCCAACCCTTCCAGCCACAGGTTCGTCAAAACCTTCAAAAAGATAAGCAGCACAACTTCTCCAAAAAGGTAAGTAGCTCATCAAGATGCAGATTCAACAAAATCTTTTCCCTATCCCATGGGAACTCAACGTAATGGATACCATTTCTTCCTAAGGAGGGAGGATCGATCTAGGTGGATATCGGTGGCCACCCACCTTTTCCAACTCGCTCAAAACAATTTTTTGGCAATTTTGGAAATTTACTATTTTTAGTAGTTTTTAACTTCTGGGGCCATTTTGAGGTCCTAAATGAAGGTTTTTCAGGATTGAGATTCTCATTTATAGACAAAGGCTCTGATTGATCCCTCAAAATTAATCTCCTCTAAGATACCTTTCCAATGAGCTATCTGTTAGAAAAACAGGACCGCAGAGCAATAAAATAAAACAAATGCAGAAACAAAACACAGAAGACACACAATACAAGAGAGACATAGATTTACATGGTTCACCCAGTGTGGGCTACGTCCACCAGAG
>SNQJ01S0048441.1:68962-83321 GCA_010110895.2 Picea sitchensis | reverse complement strand
GATGAGTTGGCACATACATGAGGTGTATAGTTGATGATGTTGGTACATCTTGATGAGTCATAGTTTATGTGTATTTGATGCATGATTGGTACATATTTGGTGCATGGTTGATGCACTCATTGATGGTACAGGTTGAGGTACATATTGGTGCATGGTTGATGCACTTGTTAAGGTACAATTTGATTACATGTTGTTTGGACAAGTTATTGTGACAGGTTATTTGTACATGTTTGGTGCATGGATGATGCATTTGTTTATGGTACAGGTTGAGGTATGGTACATGTTGGAACATGTTATTGGTACAAGTTGATTACAGGTTTATTGGTATAGGTTTATAGTAGTATATCTCACAATGATAATGTGACAGTGGTTCCATCATTATACTTCTATGTCAGGGCGGTTGGACGGGGCAAGGATAGGTGGTTGTAGCCACCATTCGGTTGTATTCGGAAAACATAGGGGGTTGTAGCCTCCTTCTGGTTGTAGACAAATAATTGGGGAGTTGGAGCTTCCCTCAGGTTGTAGCCTGAGAAACTAGGGGGTTGTAGCCTCCTTTTGGTTGTAGCCAGAGAATTGGGGAGTTGGATCTTCCTTCAGGTTGTAGCCTGAGAAACTAGGGGGTTGGAGACTCCTTCCAGTTTCAGCTGGAAAAAAAAGGAAGTTGGTGCTTACAATGAATGTAATTCTTAAAGACACATAAGAAAAAACATTCCGTGGTGTTCTCCCTCTTTGGGTTTCCACATAAAAATATTGGTGTACTGTGTATGTGTATGATTGCTCATTTGTTCATTGTTTATTTACTATGCAACAATTGGATGATAATTCTACATTGATATAACACTTGAATTCGTGGTTAAAAAGGATTGAAATACTCTATTATTGATTCACCCTCCTATCAGTAATCCAACAAAAGGTTGCATTGAAAATGAAGGTGCAACATACCCTCTACAAAGGCACCCATAAATGAGACACTACGACCCCTTGTATGTCATGAACCCCATGACCAAAAGTATTCCCCTAATCCATGACACCTCATCCACATGAATTATAAGGAGGTACCCTCGGGAAACACCCCTAAAATTGAGGTACGATTCACCCAATAGGTCATTTTGTCAACCCTCCCATACCTAAACTTGGAAAATTGCATAGGGACTTTGAGCATTTGTTTATTTTGATGAGGTGGTTTGGATGTACATGATTATATGGCTCTTTTATTGATTTTATTTACTCATCACGATGCATTTGACTTGATATCCTTGGAGGACGTATCCATTTGTCTTTGCAGGACCCAACTAATGGACAATTTTGGAAGAACAAGCCTAGCTTGGGCTTCCATGGGGCTTGGAGCCCACAGGCTGGATACCAGGGTCCACATGATGGATGATGAAGACATGACTTTGGAGGCCTATAATACATCATGGATGACCTCACCTATCCCATACCACCCAAACGACTTGCCTAAGGAGGCCAAAATGTCACCTTTGAGGAGTTGACATCACATTAGGGCTATGGTTTGGTAGTGATCGAGGACACTTGACATGTTTTAGAGGAAAGAACCATTGGATCAAGGGAGAAAGGCATTGATTGAAGACCACTGGCCTTTGGAGGCCTAACGTTTCCTTCTCCAACTCAACGACTTGACAAAAAATGCCAAACATTGCCCAAAAAGAGGGTGACATCATGTTTTAGGGTTTCTTTTATGTGCAAAGTATGAATTAAATAAAATTATTTTTGTAAAGGGGAAATATAAGGGTTGTTGACCCCTTATATTGTGTTTTACCCTAAGTTTTGTGGAAAAACTATTTTTATAGGATTTGTATAAATAAAGATCATCTCTATTTCATTTTTCATCATAACTCTCCCAATGTGAGAAGACTCCTAGCTGAAATTTTCTCCCTCTTTGGGCAATATCTCTCTCTTGTGCTCTTATTATGGTTTATTTGTGCTATTGGTGGAAGAAGTAGTGCACTACCTCTCTTGGAGCTATTATCTTGCATTTGTGGTGGATTAATTTTGGTAAAAGGAGGTTTATCTTGTTGTTGCTTGGACTAGGTAAGGAATCTATCTTATTGTTGCTTGGACTAGGTAAGGAATCTATCTTATTGTTGCTTCATTTCTTGGTTACAAGTGTGATTTTATAAACTTCTTAGGGAGTATAAGGGAATACAACCCCACCATATCTATCATTTTTTATTGGAATAAGTTTTTGCATCAGTTTTTACTAGGAGATGTAAAAGGGTTTACACCATCCTAGTACTTCTTAGTTAGCCTTGCTTTCCTTGGGGAGTAAAAGGGATTATACCCCCAAGGAGATAGCATTGTTATCTCATTATTTATTTGAATCCAGAACCCAATAGCTAAAGGCACTAATCTAATTTCATTGGAGAAAAAAAATCTTGAATTGGTTAACGTGGAAACTCAAGATTTTGAGATTGGCTAATTTGGAATCAATTATATGCTCTATATGCTTGGTTGAGACACTAGGGAATCTTATTTTAATAAATGTTTCTTGATTATTTTATAACATTTAATCTACAACCATTATGGTTGCATAAACCCTAAAACAAATCTCTTAATAACTCACAAACCAACCATCAGAAATTGCTAGAAGTTTGCCCCTACAATATATCAATATCAGCGCACCTTTCAGGAAGATTTTTGGTAAGTTTTGGTGGTTGATTTCATTGATGTAATTTTGTTTTTCTATAGCCAGAAGGCTGATAATTATCCTTGCAGTACTTGTTTATGAAAACCTTATCTTGTTGCTAATGCTTCATGCACCAATACTTGAGTTAAACTAGTCATAGCTATCTTGTCTCTTGCATCCTTAATTATAATTTTATAAAATTTATTTGCAGCTCTTATTATCCGTTGTTTCTGATATATATCATTGTTTATTTTATTCAATTAGGGACAACACACTTAAATTTATTTCCCACCTAACATATAGATCATACAGTTGGCTTTTCTTGTATCTCGGGCAGGTTTAATCACTTCTTGGCAGGTATTCTATACTGATGTACATCTTCCACCATCTACGAGACTCTTTTCAAGCCCTTTTTACCTTCCATCATTGACCTATAGGGGGATGCTTCATCATCTCTTCATCTTCCATATCATTTCCCCTAGGGTCACCAGGGATTCCCCCCCTGAGGTGAATACTTAATCTCTAAAGTGACGAGAATGCCTATATAAGGTGACAGTGGGTAGGTGTTCTCCTAGTTGTTGCCATATTTTGGTTTGGGTCAGGATTTTCCCAACCTACAACTTGTGTGATAATAGGAATGAAGTACAATCATTTTTGGGAAGAGTGAGAGTCAAGCAAGGAAAAAGAGAAGGAAATTTGTATGCAGAAAGGGGACAATTTTTACATGCATATTTTGGGAAACGAAGGAAAAGTCGAGTGTTGGGAAGAGCACCAGCCATGTTGTGCATGAAGGAAACCATTTCTTGGTTTTGTGTTCTACCGAAAATGAGCTCTGTGTGCCTGTAAAATAGGGTTTCAGCATGTAGTTCATTTCCTGCTGAGGAAATGGATCAAGACCCTTGTGTAGGCTGTTGTGAGCACTCCTAAAATAGTTGAGAGTTCCTGAAGTCCCTAGATGAGATATTCCTAGCCAATTGAGTGCACTGGTATCCTTGATAAATGAATGGTACAACTTGAGGGATTGTGAGCAGTGAAGGGGGTACACTCTTTGGGTTGTGTAGGTTGTGGGGAAGAGAGAGATTGTGGATTGGAACTGCTATAGGAGTAGAGATTGGGTTTTGGGTTGCTGAGTGTAGAGAGTGGACAACCAGATGGCTAGATCTCCTTGTGGAATCATAGCCTTAGCTCGGGGTGGCCTACTGTTGAGATTTGGAGCAACAATGCCTATGGTTGGGAGGTTCATCCTTCGTATGCAGCCAATTGGATTACATTTATAAACATATAAGTGTTCCTATTGTGTTATTTATGATTATTCCATTGTGTAAATGATATCTGAATGTTGTGTTATGTTTTGTTGGGTTTGCATGCATTCATGAATTTATAAATGTTGTAGATGCATTGATAAATAAACATATTGTCTTGTTGCAATTTCTATGGGCCTGCTGCCCCTTCCTCTTATTTTATATGTATGGGGCATATTTAAATTCGTATTTATTAGGCCAATTCATTTTTTGTAGTGACGGGACCCAAAATGGGCGTTGGGTATGTTACAAAGTGGTATCAGAGCAGAAGGTTGTAACATTAACTTGCAAGAGCGTGCTACATGACCGCAAAAGATGTTGGATCATATTTTTTTTATTTTCAGGAAAATTAGTTTTTGCTTCAAGACAATGTCAGAGGAGATCTTTTTTGTGGTTTAATGCCATGGAAACCACCACAAAAACTATGTTTAGGTAATTCCTCATGGCATTGGATTTCTAGCGAGCCATTGTTTTGTCAAATTAGAGCATGTAATCAAAAGTTTTTCCTCCTAGAGCGACAATGCACATGAGTTGTCGATTAAAATTCTTATTTTTATCCACATTGAAGAGATATAATGAAGTGCCAATGAGGGAAACTTCCCATTTTTTCTTAGGTTTGTCAAAAATTGCAAAAGAGTGGTTTTTAAAGATCTGGGTCCAGATCATGGGTAGATGTCTAGATTAAGTTGAAATTATTGGAGGGGGTCCAAAAAGTAGAAATTAAATAATCCATGAAGGAATTGAATAAATTCTAAGGGGTTTGGAATGGGGATCATGAAATAGGGAAAAATCCACTATTCCGTACCACGTTTTGTGGATTTTCAGAGGAGGAAAAGGGTCCCTAGATGGAAAATCTGGAAAAATATATTTACTTGACATTTTGTATAATCATCAATATAGAAAAAATTGGTTTAGTGAAATTTTTCCTTAAGTGCACAGTTTGAGAGATAGTCAGTTTGGCTAAAAATTCTACGTTTGAAAAAATGGGTGAAAAAGGACGAAGTTGTCATTTTCATATTGTTGCAGTTTTTGATTGGAGCATCAGATTGAAAATATGAGAGTGGTTATGAATCCACTATCATCATTATTATCTATGTCTCATACAAAATTTTTCCTAGTTCCTAACATATTTAATTCTATAAGTGGCAGAAGTTGGTGTCTAGAATTAATTGCACAAGAATGAAAAGTATACAAAAAAGGGGTAAATTAGCAACATTCAAATGACCATAATTTATGCTCAAAACTCAGATTTGGGAAAGAAAGTAGTCATTGGAAATACCTTGGATAGAAGAATCCAGATATGCAACCATAAATTTGAATTGAGTAGCTAAACTCACAAGGAATCAAAAGGAATATCACTGCTGACCTTAAAGGGAAAATTTTTGCACATGTTTCCAAAATTGTAAATTGTAGTTTTTAGCTAACAAATGTGGTTGCATGCAAATTTATCAGAATATTAAGGTTATTTATGGAACATAGAAGGTTTATAAGGAGGTTTATACATATGTGGAAGATGCAAGGTACATCTACATGTATGGAGAAAAGACAGGGACAATTCTTCAAAATGTGCATTGGTTTCTTTAGAAAGCTGCAAGAATCATACTTCTTGGTTCAGTAACCAGTTTGGAAGGCCTCTAATGAATTTTTATTTGGAAAAATAAATAAGTAAATAAATAAAAATATTTCCAAATGACAAATGTGCACATCAAATATGGATGCTAGGTAAGAAATCCCATCAACAATTTATGATAATGCATGAGCAGTGGATACTCCATATTAAATGGAAGAAGGATTCTAGGACTATCAAAGTCCTTGAACATCGTGATATAATGGAAGATGTACCATGAGGTGGATGCCAATCTAATTGAAGTGTATTGTAGCACCCAAGGAATGATGACAACAATGAAAGGGAATTTCTTATGCATATAGAGAACATTGAGTTCATACCAAGGGTACTAAGTGTATCTCCAAGGTATAATGAGATGACAAGTCAAGAAGGAAAAAAATAGGTAAGTGATATTCAGAGAGGAAAATTCCTAAGAAGGCACATAAGGAAGAAAGTGGTTCTATTCTTGACATGGTATGAAAAAGAGATGGAACCTAAAAGGAACTATCTCAATTGTACATGAAGATTGTCAAGCTTGTACAATTGTTTAAAGAATCAAGGAGCTGTAGAGGAAAGTGCAAGGTTGCAGGACAAGATTCTCTACATAAAGGAAATAGTTTTGAGATGGTAGGACTAGTGGATATATTGGCTGAAAATGATATTCATCCAAGTGGGATTGGATAGAGGTTCTCAAGAAGAATAGAAGGTCAACAAGGAGCTACAAGATTTTTGTCAACATAAATAAAATTGAAAAAGATATGCACTAGTGTGCATAATGGAAGAGGGAAACATGTTTATGTTTATGCCTTGAAGTCTAATGTTAAAAATGGTGAATAGTTGAAAACATTGAGGTGTAGCAAGGAGTTTCATGTTGATATCGTCCCATGGGGAGGGACTATATAAAGACTCTATTGAAAGGTTAAAGCCATGATTTGATGGTTGCTGAAAGCTAGACAATGGACTGCAGGGGCTTAATTTATTTTTAAGACAAAAATCCTGGATTACATTCTAAAACATGATGTGTGGAAGGCTACACATGTTGAAACAACTATTAATGGTAACAATCTCGGGAAAAAGGTGGAGGAAAGGAAGCTGCCTCTATTAACAATGGTGTACAAATGAGTAGAATGGGAGCATATAAGATAGCAAGGATCTGAAGAATTTAAAAAAAATCATCTACAACAACAACAAAATGAATAAAGAAGATGAAATTAATATGCATTGGAGTGCATGATAGAAGTGATGCATGATGCATATGATTAAGAACATGTGTTTCCTCATAAGAGGTCACAAGTTCAAATCCAAAGGGGGGTAGGGTATGTATACCTCCGTAGACTTTACTAGTCAAAATCGTTGGGAGGAGGGGGTCTCATACACCAATTTGGTGTCTGTCTTGGCCGTAACCTTAAAAATAGATTATTATTATTATTATTATTATTATGCATATGATAAATATAGAATTCATGTGCATGAAGTGGGCATGATAATATTTAATTCTTAATGCATAATGCATATTGATGTGTGTTTGTGCATATGGACATGCTTGTAGACTAAGAGTAGTATATATATATATATATATANAAAAATACTAATGATGGATTGCGTATATAGGAAATTGTTTATAGCATGGCTGGAGATGTTGATGTTGTTGCTGCATATGACAACCATCCGTATGAAGAAAAATGAGGATGGTAGAATGTTGATAAAGAGGCCAATAAAAGGGAGCCTGCAAGCTTCCACAACAATATCAGTTGGTTAGTTAGCATCAAATAACTGATAACAACCATGCAAGTATGCATATGAGGTTGTTTATGATGCATAAATTCTAAAGGGAATTGAGGTAAGAATTCCCCCGGTTAGATTTTCAATACTTGAGATTGATTTAAAGGAAGAGGAACTTGGGTACACAATATTATTGATGCTTGAAAGCATTTATGATAAATTTAATTGGAAATGGTGTTATGTTGGTCATGATATAATGACCAAGTTAAGTCAGGAGACATTACTCCTGTTGTAGCAATGAATTCCATTAAAGATGGTCATGTGTGAGGCCATGATGTGGTTGTAAATGTAAGGGATATAGCACCATACAAGTACATAATGATATTCCCATGTATAATCAATGTTTAGACTACAACCTCTTTGTCGACACAAGAGAGCACTACGAGAATTATATTCCTAGGGATTTGTATGGGACAGAGAGGAAGGTATCTAAATAATAGAGGAAGTAATTGGGGAAGATTTTTTATGATATGTTGGGGAGTGGGATATACCTTCCAACTCACCATGGTTGAATACATGACGTAGATATGTGGTGTTCCAGATTCAATGCAAGGGTGCATTGTGTAAATGTGGCCATGATTATTGGGACGTTGGTTTTATTTATTGGGTGAAGTTTGATTGCATTAATGAAAGGATTTGTATGTTGATAATCCATGTACATGAATGATAGTTTCATTTCGTATTAATTTGAACAATGGTTGGAAATGATTGAATAGTTGGTTATATCAATTTTGAGATCATTTCATGAATTATTATAAATGTGCATAAATGCTAACAATTTGTTTGGCTGAGTGAAAATTGAGAAAACTGTAGGCAGAATGGTATTGCATATGGAATGGATGTACGGCCATAAAAGAGATTGATGCCTGTTGCTGCAAGAGACAAACATAATGAAAAGAAATCTCATGCTTGAGAAAATTTTATTTTTCCGTATAAAACATATTTGGGAAATTAATAATTGAAAATGGTTATGATATGCTAAATAATTATTTGGATGAGTGAAAATTAAGGAATTAATTGCAGGCAGATTGGTCTTGGATATGGTAGGAATGTAAGCCCATAATAAGGACTGATATCTATAGCTGCAAGAGCCTAACATAATGAGCAAAAATCACAGGCTTGGGAAAATTTTATTTTTTTGTATAAAACAATTTTGGGAAATTAATAACTGGAAATTGTTATGATATGCTAACAATTTGTTTGGTTGAGTGAAAATTAAGAAAAAATGTAGGTAGAGTGGTATAGGATATGGAATGAATGTAATCCCATAAGGAAGACTGATATCTACAACTGTAACAACCAAATATAATGATAAGAAAACTCATGTTTGGAATTTTGTTTTCCTATATAAAACATATATGAAAATTATAATTGAAAATTTTATGATGATGTCTCATATTGGTTGCATGCATATGATGTAGATGATGGATCACCTAAGGAATTGTATAACATTGAAAGGGATTCCCAATCCTAGAGTGTGAGCACAACATGAAGAAGGAAGTTGCCATCCTTGTAGAAGAAGCAAGTTGTTATGTTTGAAAAAGAACCAGATTTTCGGGCTTGAAGAGTGAACTCCTGTGTGGGAGTTGCAATGTTGAAGAACTAGGTTGTTAGGCCTGAAGAGTGAAATCCTTTGTGAATTGCACTACAACAACAAGGTTGATGCTAGTTATTTTCTTGGCACTTTTCCTCTTAACAAGTTTCCCATTTGTTCCGAGTAGTGAGATTCTCGATCACCTATGCATGAAAGACCCTAATAAATGAATGGTGCAATTCGATGGACTGAGAGCAGTGAAGGTGGCACATTCCTTGGGTCATTCCCAATAAAAGAATGATATATCCTGATGGAATGAGAAAAGTGAAGGGGGTACATTCCTTGGGTTGGGTAGGTTGGTGGAAATCGAGAAAGTTGTAGGATAATTTTAGTGGTTTATGTATTTATGGTTTTTGAGGTCGGAGTGCCCATGTATTCATATTTAGGATAAAATTCCTATGTGATATTAGGCCAACAATCCTATATGGTGATTAAAGGCCGAAGGTCCTACCATTGTAATTCTATGAACAACATATGGTGTTGTGCACTGAGGACAAAGAAAAAATAGGGGGGAGGGGAATGTAACATCCCCAATTTTAATCTCCACAAATTACAATTTAATTGTATAAATGTCATTTAGGTTGGTGAGCCGTTATGATTGTGGAAAAGAGGCCCATATTTATTAATATGGCTGGGGACCGAATTGTATATTATGAACATTGAATAATTGATAAAAATGGTAATCGTTGGATGCGATATAAGAAGGATGAAAATGATAGGGGGATATGAGTCCACAAGAGAGAGGGGTCCAAGGGCGATTTTATTCATGGTTAATCTAATCCACGTTCCTAAAATTATCATCATTGTGTAAACCTTTTATTTGTTGTTGAGTGTTCCAAAAACCAATCATTTAACTCATGTAAGAGGGTAGGTGTGAGAGGTCACATCCCATAGTTATTGGGAGCATGGGGCTAAAGTACAATCATCTTTGGGAAGAGTGAGAGTCAAGCAAAAAAGGAAAAAGAGAAGGAAATTCGTATGCATAAGGCATATAGTTTTTACATGCATATTTTGGGAAACAAAGGAAGAGTTGAGCGTTGGGAATAGAACCATCCATGTTCTGCTTGAAGGTATCCATTGTTTGGCTATGTGTTATGTTGAAAGGGAGGCTTGTGTGATTGTAAAATAGGTTGTAATCCTGTAGTGCATTTCTTGTTGAGGAAATGGATCAAGAGCCTTGTGTAGGCTATTGTGAGTACTCTTGAAACAATTGAGAGTTCCTGAAGTCCCTCGCTGAGGGATTATTGGACAACTGAGTGCATTGGAAGCCTTGATAAATGAATGGTACATCCTGAGGGACTGTGGGTAGTGAAGGGGGTACATTCTTTGGGTTGTGCAGGTTGTGGGGAAGAAAGAGATTGTAGATTGGAATTGTTGTAGGAATAGAGCCTGGGTTTTCGGTTGCTGTGTGTGGAGAGTGTACATCCAGAGGGATAGATCTCCTTGAGGACTCATAGCCTTAACTCAAGGGTGGCATGTTGTTGATATTTGGAGAAATAATGCTTATGGACAGGAGGTTCATCCTTCATATGCAATCAGCTGGATTACATTTATAAACAAATAAGTGTTCATGTTGTGTTATTTAATATTATTCAGTTGTGTAAATGATATTTGAATGTTGTGTTATGTTTTGTTGGGTTTTCATGCATTCATGAATTTATAAATGTTGTATATGTATGGATAGATCAACATATTGTCTTGCTACAATTTATGTGGGCATGTTGCCCCTTGGTCTTATTATATATATATGGGGCATATTTAAATTTATATTTAGTAGGACAAGTCATTTTTCATAGTGGAAGGACTCAACATGGGTGCTGGGTATGTTACATACATAATCATCTGTGAAATAAAGTGATGCTTTTAAAGCCAAGGACATTGGACAAGGCATGTGTATAGGAACAATATCTAGAAAACATAGGCCACAATAAAGGGAATCTTGGTGTTTCCAAGCAGAAGAAGCACCAGGAAGCTTCCAAGGAGGGGAAGAATAAGTGAAAAGCGGGAAAGGATAAGAATATGGGAGCCACTACACATTAGTGCAAGGATCCTAGAAACCATTGCAACCATTGCAATATTGATGTGCACACTGATGAAAAGTTTTGGAAAAAACATCCAGAGTTGAACTTGAAGAACCACAAGAAGGAAGCCAAGAAACATAACCTTTTAGCCACAAATTTGAGCAATCAGGTTTAAAGTATCTCAAATATGCATGGAAATTGTTGGAATATTCACCAATATTGAGAGGGGGTGAATCAATGTTGAGCACTATTTACCATTTTAATCTCAACATGTAAATATTAACTTATAAATAATTCCATTCACTTATGATTTCATTTCACATATCATGAACATATAACCATAAATAGTACCATTCAACAATGCATCACATCATACACAGTGCACGAGATATTTTTACTTGGAAACCCAAATGGGAGAAAACCACGAAATTAAATTATTATATCATGTCAAGAATTACATTCATAGGAAGAACCAACTTCCAAGATTCTCCAGAACCAACTGGAAGGAGGCTCCAACCCCCTATTTATAGGATCCAACCTGAAGGAAGCTACAACTCCCTAGTTTCTCCAACTCCAACCCCTAATTTACAAGCTCCAACATGAAGGAAGCTCCAACTCCCTGTATTCTCCAACTCCAACTAGAAGGAGGCTCCAACCCTCTAGTTTATAGGCACCAACCTGAAGGAGAATTTGATCTCCTTCCTTGCACCACCCTGTCACTCGGAAATATAAATGGAGACTCAAATTGTCATTGAAACTATCACTGATAATCAACCTATCACTAATAATGAACCTATCATTGTCACTAATAATCAACTTGTCACTGTCACTGATAAACAACTTGTCACTTTCACTGATAATCAATATGTCACTGATAATGTCACTCATACTGATACATCATCACCATCATCAAAACCATATCCATTCACATAAACCATATGCCAATATCACCAAGAACATCTCTCAAAACATATGCCCAACATCACTAAGATATTCCTCAAACCATGTGCCAAATATATGCCTCAAGCTAGTTCCATAACATCCATGTAAACCATAAACCTTGTACCAAAGATATACCTCAAATCATATTCCCAAAATCACCAACATATGTCTCTAGCCATGTGCTAAAGACTCTCCAAGATATTCCTCAAGCATATACCATAGTATCAAGATATAACCCTAAAACACACATATAAATACATACCTCTAATCATGTAACAACCTGGTGCATAATATCTATGCTCATCATACCTTCCTCAACTTCAACATCATCAAACTAGGTCCACTTAGAAACTGGGTCAACATAGAAACTAGGTCCATATAGTTTGTCACTATCACTTTCACTATTTTTGTTACTACTCCTGTCACTATCATTGATATATCGAACTAGGTCTACATATAAATTGGGTCCACAAAAATATCCTAGGTCCACATGGGTCCACATATAAACCCCAACATGACTTCTTAAATTTATCTCGAACACTTGTTTGAGACTAGTTTCTGTATTAGTCACTAACCATAACTTCCAACAAGTACAAATCCATACCTGTAATAAATCAAGCTCTAAAACTTATACCCAATTGTCTTGGATATATTCTCTGAAATTCCATCAAGTTTGTCTACTTGATTCATCACTGAAAAGGAGATATAGCGAAAATGGCAGGCCTTCTTGAATTTTTGGTTATTCTAGAGAGAAAACGTGTAAAACATGCCACATGCTAAATATTTGATATTTGATTCTAAAAATCACACACAAAAGATCATAGACTGTGCTATTTCCAATTCAATTGGCTCACATAATTTGGATCATCTATGAAGAAGTTATGACTTTTTTACCCATAACACATGTTGGAGACTAGTTATAGGACTAGTAAAAAACCCTATCTTCCACAAACTGTATCTCCAAACGTACAACCCCAATAGATGAAATTTGTACCAAAGGTACCTTGATATCTCTTCTCAACAAAATCCAACTTTCACTATGTGAATCATTCAATAATTTTTTTTATAGTGAAAATGGTGATATGACCTTTAAAACACATACCTTAGAACACATCATCACACGACTTCATAATCCCTTGGAATTTATCCCTTCTTCACTCCATCTTCCCTCTAAAATTCAGTGCCAATATTGTTCTAAAAGTCTGATCAAAAGATAGAATGATTAAAATTAGAGGTTCTTAATGTGTATTTATACTTTTCCAAGTACCTCTTTTACTTAAATTTAGGGCCAACTTGTAACTTCTTTGACCATACTTTGGGGCTCTCATATTTAAGAGGGCATGACTTCTCAACCGTGAGGAATGATGTGGTGTGCCACCTACCGTTGGAAATGGAATGATGAGGAATATCAATATATGGTGGTTTTGTATGAAATTACAATGTCCTTTATACTATTTTCTCCAATCAACTTTAGGATTCATGACCACACCTTCGGGGATTCTTAACCACTTAGCGATATTTACAAGGCTTCTTGTAGACTTTGGGGCTTCTTAACTACTTAACCACCTAGACATATTTCCAAGGATTCTTGTAGGTTTCTTCAAAATGCTTTCCCGTGAGGGCCATGGGTAAAGCTACGCTATAAGGGGACCACTTTGGTGTAATGTCCTTGGTATGAAACCCTTTGTAATTGTACATATAGGATGGTGATCCGTTGCTACCAACTGTAAGTGTAAATTGTACATATAGCTTGGTGAGCCGTTTCTACCAACTGTAAGTGTAAGTTATACATATAGGCTGGTGAGCCATTGGCACCTAGTTTTGGTGTTGCATGCACTTGAGAAATGTGCATAGTATTATTATCAAATTGTTGCGCGCACCTGGGTAAGTGCACACATCTCATAATGTTGCACACACTTGGGTAAGTGCGTGGTAATGACCTGGGAGTGCGTGCAGAGATGAGTCATATATGGATGTATATGTATTGAGCCTGGAGATCCTGTGTGATTATGAGGCTGGTGAGCCAGGATGAATATAAGCTAGTGCGTCTATCCATGTAAATGTTGAAATAATGTAACCGTGAAGAGTATTCTTATTCTTATTGTTATTTTATTATTAAGATTAATCCCCATTGTGGATTAATCATGTTGGTAATTGTATTGGGACCAAATCCCCTTTTGCGGATTGGTCATCGGATAATTATAATGGGCAGAATAAGAAGTCGGCCCCAACAGTTATTATTGAGACCCATAATTAATTTAAAGGTGGGTTTACCCACCCAAAGTGAGAGGTCGTCCCTGCCAGTGAAACCCTCTCACACGTGTCAGTCTTGTATATATAGGAGGCTAGCGCCTCACTTTATTACACAACTCACTTGCTCATTCTCTTATGAGGCAAGCTGCAATTACTAGTTGGAGAGAGGAGAAGAAGAGTGGCGCATCTCTTGGGGAGGACTATCTGTATTGG
>SNQJ01S0048441.1:43084-65705 GCA_010110895.2 Picea sitchensis | reverse complement strand
GGTCTAATGCATTACTTCTTAGGCCTTGAGGTATGGCAGAGTCTAGAAAGAATCTTCCTTAACCAAGGGAAGTACACGGTCGAAATCTTAAAGAGATTCGACATGCTAGAATGCAAGCCCATGAATACTCCCATGGAAGTGAAGCTGAAGTTGTTGGTCGATACTTCGTCAGACTTGATAGATGCCACACTGTACAGACAAATTATTGGATCGCTGATGTACCTGATGAACACCAGACTAGACATATGTTTTGCAGTGAACACCTTGAGTCAATTTTTGGTAGAGCCTAGACGTGTTCACCTAGTGGATGCAAAACATGTGATGAGGTACCTTAAAGGTACAATGGATTATGGTCTCAGCTATGATGGAGATCATGACCTCACATTGAGTGGATATACTGATGCATATTGGGAAGGAAGCGTTGCAGACAGAAAAATCACTTCCGGATGCTATTTCAGTTTGGGATCAGCCATGATCTCGTGGCAGAGTAGGAAGCAATCCAGTATTTCTCTCAGCACAACGGAAGCAGAGTACATTGACGCATGTTTCGCTAGCTGCAAAGCTATATGGCTTCGAAAGTTGCTGACAAGCCTATTTGACTTGGAGATGAAAGAAACCGCTATTCTATGTGACAACCAGAGCTGCATAAAGATGATAGAGAATCCTATATTCCATGACAGGTCGAAGCACATAGAGATTCGTTATCATTTCATCCACGACATGGTACAGAGAGGAGCCTTGAAGCTCCAGTACATTAGCATGGATGAACAGGTTGCTGACGTGTTGACCAAGCCTCTATATCGTGTAAAGTTTGAACACTTTCGAGATAAGCTTGGTATAGTCTGAAAGGACCCTCCCTGAAAGGGGGAGTATATATATTCCTTGCTTCTGACCTCGCTGTTAGACGTAAAGAAAGATGAGTCATTTCTTCTGACCTCGCTGTTAGACGTAAAGCATGACGTTGTGTATTCCTTGCTTTTAACCTCGCTGTTAGACGTAAAGCGAGATGAGTCATTGCTTCTGACCTCGCTGTTAGACGCAAAGCATGACGCTGTGTGTTCCTTGCTTCTGACCTCACTGTTAGACATAAAGCAAGATGAGTCATTTCTTCTGACCTCGTTGTTAGACGTAAAGCACGACGTTGTGGATTCCTTGCTTCTGACCTAGTTGTTAGACGTAAAGCAAGATGATTCCTCGCTTCTGACCTCGTTGTTAGACATAAAACGAGATGTTGATGTGTTCCTTGCTTCTGACCTAGTTGTTAGAAGTAAAGCAAGATGATTCCTCGCTTCTGACCTAGTTGTTAGATGTAAAGTGAGATGTTGATGTGTTCCTTGCTTCTAACCTAGTTGTTAGATGTAAAGCAAGATGATTCCTCACTTCTGACCTAGTTGTTAGACGTAAAGAGAGATGATGATGTGTTCCTCGTTTCTGACCTAGTTGTTAGATGTAAAGCAAGACGATTCCTTGCTTCTGACCTCGTTGTTAGACGTAAAGCAATATGTGACTGACACTAAGCTACCAGCTTAACCGCTGTGACATTGAGCCAGTGTAGTACTGTGATGTGCCAGCCTAGTGCTGTGATGAGGTATCATTTTTACTGATACATTTTGATGCAGATGATGATGGAATTCTTTCGAGAATGATGATGCTGCCAATGAAGAAAACTTCTGATGACTCGTATATATGCTAGACAATGTTTCAAGATGATATTGACGATACTATCCTTCTGATGCCACTGATGATGCAGACCTCTCTCGCTAGATGCTGTTGAAGAAGACCCTTCTTGTTAAGGGGGAGTGTTGAAAACATGTAACTGCGAAGAGTATTCTTATTATTATTGTTATTTTATTACTAAGATTAATCCCCATTGTGGATTAATAATGTCAGTAATTGTATTGGGACCAAATCCCCTTTTGCGGATTGGTCATCGGACAATTGTAATGGGCATAATAAGAAGTCAGCCCCAACAGTTATTATTGAGACCCATAATTAATTTAAAGGTGGGTTTACCCACCCAGAGTGAGAGGTCGGCCCTGCCATTGAAACCCTCTCACACGTGCCAGTCTTGTATATATAGGAGGCTAGCGCCTCACTTTATTACACAACTCACTTGCTCATTCTCTTATGAGGCAAGTTGCAATTACTAGTTGCAGAGAGGAGAATAAGAGTGGCACATCTCTTGGGGAGGACTATCTATATTGGTTTGAGTTATCTCTTGAACATTGTATAAGCTATTTATGATAAGGAAGTTTTTGTTGGGTTTTCTTCCCCTAGAGGGTTTCCTAGGATAAATGTTGTGTCTCTTGTGAATGTGTATTTGTCAGTGATCTTGTTCTTATGATGCTCTTATCTATTGAAATGCAAAGAAATATAATAATGGAATAAACATTAACAATAAATATAATAACAATTATTAATATAATATTACATCGTTTTAGTTCATTTTTTTATGTATGATTGTCTATGGTTGATCATATGAATTTGTGACGAACTGGATAAGTTTCAATCATTTCTCTTCTGAGAAATCGTATGCAAGGAGTGCATATTGTATGCAAGGAGTGCGTCGATAGAGTCTTGAATTGACTCAGAGGAGTTCAGAAGGAATGACAGGAACTTAGAACAAGTGTAAGGAGTGCACAGAGTCAAGGAGCGACTAAGTGTCGAAGAACTAGAACAAAGAAGCGCAAGGAGTGAGGGAAGAATTTCTTTCGAAGAAATCCTTTGATCTGAGTTTTTGGAGATCCCAAGAATGCAAGGAGTGCATGGGAGATGAAAATCCTCAAGGGGATCAAGCTCAGAAGGAATATCAAGGAGAAATATTCAAAAGGAGTGAACCTCTGAAGATTTCACGAAGTATGACTCAAGATTCGTCCAGGAGGGAGTGGAATTGTTTCATATCGTCTGATCTGGGTAAAGTACACGGGTTTTAATTCTCGGTGTGCATATAGGAGCAAAGGATTGCTGAAGTCCCAAAGAGATTAGGGACCATTCATCGTCAAGAGGGACAAGTGGCATAAGATCCACAACTCTGGAGAAAGATCACTTCAGAAGTTTTGTGGTCAAGGAGAAGAGAAAATTGCCAAATACCCGAAGGCTGAAGTAGATCGCAACCGTCCATTGCAAAGGACATGCGACAGAGATCTATGAACTATGGGAGAAATCACTTTGGAATGGAATGGGTGAGTAGGAGTTGAAACTCTCTAATCCCGAAGAGCCGAAGTGAAGCACAACCATCGATCTGTGAGAGACTTGTGTCGATAGATCGTCAAATTCGGGTGGAATTACTTCGAGAGGAAGTGAGGGAAGCAAGTTTGAAACTCTTGAAGATCGAATTGCCGAAGAAAATCATGATCGTTGTTTTGAAAGGGACACTCATCAATAGATCACAAAAATCTAGGAGGGTGTGATTTGGAGAGAAGGAAGGAAACGAGGCAGATCTCAATTGTCGGTCAAGTGGTACCGCCCGAGATCACAAGATCAATGGTCGCACTTAATTGCAGGGACAAAAAGTGCTCAGACTTTAAAAATCTAAGATTAGGATACAATCGTAACCACGATATTGCCAAAGGGATACATGGCGATTGGTGGTGAATTGCGGGGAGAAAAGCAGTGTGGTCTCAAACAACCTTTGGCCACTCCACAATCACGTGCTTATGAGAGGCTATAGCTCGAGGTCACATCCAGGAAGGGGCTAATGGAAAAGGAGCTAGTGCCTGAAACCATTAATGGCTAAGGGATTGTGTTTAATCACAAAGTGAGAGCATCAATGTTTTAGAGAGTTGATTTGGCTCAGAGAATCGACGATCCTTGATCAGAAGGTCACGTAGCCCGAGGGAGAGTAGGGGGGCTGCATCATGTGGTATTAGAGCTATTTAATTTTTTTGCAGACTTGAGACAAAGGAGAAAGGAGATAAATTGATATCATCACTGGTATCAAGAGTTGATTATGTTTGTAGACATTAGAAGGCAAGGCAGTGGAATCATGCCACCCAAAAGATGCATAGAAAATCCATAAATGGAAGAAGAAATGAGGCGACTTATAATGAGATTGGATGCCATGGAAACATCGCAGAGGAGAGCACCAGAAACTGGAGATATCAGTGAAGCTGAAAATGAAGAGATAGAGGTCGAAGAAGATGTAGCAGAGAATGTTGTAGAAGACCTCTTATTGAAAGTTGTTTCAAGAATAGGAGCCAAAGAAAAAATAGAGGTACCAATGTATGAAGGAAATTTAGAAGTTTAAGAATTTTTGGATTGGGTACGTGCTATGGACAAATACTTCAATTATGAAGATATGGAAGAAGATAAGATGGTGAAGCATGCAGTGACAAGATTGAAGGGTCATGCAACACTATGGTGGGACGAACTGCAAGCCGATCACAGATGCAAGGGAAAGAAGAAAATTAAAAACTGGGATAGGATGGTAGCCAAGATAAAAGAAAAAATTATCCCAAAGGACTATCAAATCAATCTGTTCAGGATATTACATAACCTGAGACAAAAAATCTTGTCAATGAAGGAATACACTGATGAATTTTATAGACTGAACATCAGGGCTGGACATAAAGAGAATGATGATGAAAAAACAACCAGGTATATCAATGGACTGAGATATTAAATACAAGAGGAAATCAGCATGATGTCTGTTAGTAAAGTCGAGGATGCTTATCAAGAATCCTTGAAAGATGAAGAGAAATTGGATAGAAAACAAATCCAACGAAACAAAGGAGAAAATTCAAGCAGAGGTAAGGGAACCAGTAGAGAGAAGTTCTAGAAACCAAATCATGAAGTTGGAAAGAATCATAGTCACCCTGAGAAGGGTGGAAGTTCTAAGGAAGGACAACATGGAGGAAGAAGATCTTTTCCTAGAGGAAGAGTAAGAGCCAGAGGAGGTGAAATTAGATGTTATGCATGTGGAAAGACATGGCACATGTATTGTGGATTCCCAAAGAAGAATAAAGACACTAGAGGAGGAGAAGCACACATTTCTGAAGAACATAAGCATGTGGAAGCATAAGCAATAGAAGGAGGAAAGAGCCTCAGGATGAGGAAATTTCTTCTTAAACCAGAGAAGGAGGTAGAGGAACCGGTTCAGTGAACAAGTATTTTCAGAACTGCTTGCAAAATGAAAGACAAAGTTTGCAAGGTGATCATAGATAGTGGGAACACTGGCAATCTAGTATCCACAGAGATGGTGGAGAAATTGGAGCTAAAGACAACTGCACATCCAAACCCATACAAGGTATCATGGTTGTATAAAGGACATCAAGTAATGGTAAGTCAACAATGGCAAGTTGAATTTAAAATAGGAGGTTATAGGGATCAAATATTATGTGATGTAATTCCTATGGATGCATGCCATATTTTATTGGGGAGACCATGGCAGTTTGACAGAAAAGTTATTCATGATGGGAGGAAAAATACTTATACCTTAGAAAAGAATGGTAGGACACATATGTTGTTTCCAATAGAAGACAAAGAGAAAAAGTGGGAAGCTAGTTAAAGTATACTTCTCATGAGTGGGAAGGAACTATTGAATGAATTCAAGAAGGAGGAAGAGATGCAGTTTGCTATAGTGATGAAGCCAAGAGTTATCCTTACAAATACTTCTGTGGAAGATTTACCTGAAGAAATCCATGAACTATTATAAAACTTTGCTGACATAGTAGTGGATGACTTACCTCAATCATTTCCACCCATTAGGAGTATAAGCCATCATATTGACCTTATTCCAGAAGATAGTTTACCAAACCAAGCAGCATATAGGTTGACACCTAGAGAGAATGAGGAAGTCAAAAAATCAAGTCCAAGAGTTGTTGGATAAAGGTTTAGTCAGGGAAAGCCTAAGACCATGCGCAATACCAACTGTGTTGAGTACAAAGAAGGATGAAGGATGGAGAATGTGTACAGATTCCAGAGCCATCAATAAGATCACCATTAGGTATAGATTCCTTTTACCCAGGATGGATGATTTGATGGATTGTTTAAGTGGAGAAAGCTATTTTTCTAAGATAGACTTGAAGAGTGGATATCATCAAATAAGGATGAGATAAGGAGATGAATGGAAGACATCATTCAAGACAAATGAAGGTTTGTTTGAATGGATGGTCATGCCATTTGGGTTGACAAATACCCCAAGCACATTTATGTGATTAATGAATGAAGTGTTGAAAGACTTCATAGGAAAAATTGTCATAGAGTATCTGGATGACATACTAATCTTCAATAAGACCGAGGGAGAACACTTAAAACATTTGACATCAGTGATGAGAAGGTTGCAATAAGAAAAATTGCTGATAAATATGAAGAAAATCTCTTGTATGAAGATAAAACTCATATACTTGGGTTTTTTGATCTCTTCAAATGAATTGAAGATGGATCCAAAAAAGGTGAGAGAAATCAAAGAATGGCCATATCTAGGAAACATATTTGAGGTAAGAAGTTTTCATGGGTTAGCAAGTTTTTATAGATTTTTTATTAGAAATTTCAGTGGTATATGTACACCCATGTTGGACACTATGAAGAAGAAACACAAGTCTTTTAATTGGACAGAGGAAGCTGAAAAAAGTTTCAAAGTGTTGAAGGAGAAGATCACAAAACAACCAATTCTGGTCTTACCAGATTTTGGAAAAACATTTCAAGTGAGATGTGATGCAAGTGGAGTAGCTATTGGAGTAGTCTTGAGTCCGGATAATAGGCCAATTGCTTATTTCAATGAGAAGATGAATGACACCAAGAAGAAATATTCCACATATGACAAAGAATTTTATGCAGTGATTCAAGCTTTAAAGAAGTGGAGGCATTATCTAATTCCTAAAGAATTTGTCTTGTACAGTGATAATCAAGCTTTGCAGTTTATTACTAGGAAATAAAAGTTGAATCAAAGACATGCTAAATGGGTAGAATTTATGCAGAATTTTACTTTTGTTATTAAACATATTGCTGGAACTACTACAAAGTTGCAGATGCTTTGAGCAGGAGGAGTTTTATTGTACATGAATTCCAAGTGGAGACCTTAGGGTTTGAACACCTCAAGGAAATGTATCGAGAAGATCCAGATTTTAAGGAGGTTTATGAGACATGTAAGAATCCTTTTTTGGGAGATAAAAGCCCATTGAAAAAATCTTTGATCCAGGATGGATTATTGTTCAAAGGGATCCAACTATGCATACCAATATGCTCAATGAGAGATAACCTGCTGAAAGAGAAACACAATGGAGGTTTAGATGGACATTTTGGTCATGATAAGACATTTGCACAACTGAGAAATTCATACTATTAGACGAGCATGAGGGAAGAGGTGAAAGATTTTGTGAACAAATGAAGAATTTGCCAATATGCAAAAGGAAGACAAAAAAACATTGGCTTGTATCATCGATTAACAATTCCAGAAAGGCCATGGGATGCAATCAATATGGATTTTATACTGGGATTACCTAAAACCCAGAAAGGGAGTGATTCCATATTTGTTGTGGTGGACAGAGTTTCAAAAATGGCACATTTCATACCATGCCAGAAAACAAACGATGCCACACACATAGCCAATTTGTTTTTTAGAGAAGTGGTGAGACTACATGGATTGCCTAGGAGCATAGTCTTAGACAGAGACACAAAATTTGTAGGACAATTTTGGAGAACTCTATGGAAGAGGTTGGGGACAAACTTGTCCTTTAGTTCAACATATCACCCTTAGACAGATGGACATACTAAATTAGTAAACAAGATTCTGGGAAACTTGTTAAGAAGTTTAGTCACTAAGCAAGGCTATCAATGGGATCAGATTCTGGCACAAGCATAATTTGCATTTAACAATTCAGTGAACATGAGCACTGGAAAAAGTCCATCTGAAGTTATGTATGGTATACAATGAAGAGGGATTACAGAGTTGAGAGAAATGAATCAAGGTGAATTTAGAAGTGTTTGCGCATAAGATTTTGCAACAGAAATGCAGAAACTCCATGACAGAGTCAGAGAGCATCCACAAGACAACAACATGAAATATAAGAACATAGTTTATCAGAAGAGGAGAGAAGTTCAATTCGAAGTAGGAGATGAAGTTTTAGCTCATTTGAGAAAATAAAGGTTTCCAAGGGGAACATATAACAATTTGAAGATGAAGAAGATAGGACCATGCAGGATTATCATAAAATTTGCAGCCAACGCTTATGAAATTGGATTGCCAGACAATGTTGGGATATTACTAATATTCCATCTTGTAGACCTGTATCCTTGCAGGAGAGATGATGCAGGAGAATCATATGATCAGAAAGAAGTTTAGTGGGAAGAACAATTGCCCACAACAAAAAACCCTCAGATGGAGAAAATCATACAAGAAAGAGTTGGAAAGAAGACTAGGAGGAAGACATATCCTGAATACTTAATGAAGTGGAAAGATCATTCAGTGGAAGATTCAAGTTGGGTCACTGAACCTGATATTTTAAAGCATGGAAAAACAATGCAGGAGCTCATGGACATGAGCCCATGAATATTTTAGCTAGAGGAGTATGATGCAGGAGCATCACCTTCAAAGTCAAAGAAGCAAGCGTGGAGGTAGGGATATGACATATTAATTTCAAATCAACATTTAACTCAGAAACATAACGAGTTGTTGAGATTTTTTGGAAACAATGTTTTTAAATATATCTTGTTTGTAAAGTCTTGTATGACTGTAAGGAGTTGCATATAGAGAGTGGAAGCCCTTATCGGGTAATAACTGATAGTTATTGTAATAGGACAAAGTAGCTAACTACTAGAAACTGATAGGATAGGTTGCAGACATGACAAAGAAGAGATCGAGGAGCCACTCCTTAGATATATTTGTTGTTGTATTGTATTAGAGAGTAGAGCAGAGTAGAGGATATTAGAAGATAGGAAAAGAAGAAAGATGCAGTGAAGAATTGTAATACTATGTAATTTATTTTATGGATGAATAGAACAGACATAATTGTTCCAATTCCTTGGACAGTGTTCATTTTGATGTGTGATTGAGTGAATGCTATATTCTGTATGTGTTTTAGTTCATTTTTTTTTATGTATGATTGTCTATGGTTGATCATATGAATTTGTGACGAACTTGATAAGTTTCAATCGTTTCTCTTCTGAGAACTCGTATGCAAGGAGTGCATATCATACACAAGGAGTGCGTCGGTAGAGTCTTGAATTGACTCGGAGGAGTTCAGAAGGAACGACGAGAACTTAGACCAAGTGCAAGGAGTGCACAGAGTCAAGGAGTGACTAAGTGTCGAAGAACCAGAATAGAGAAGCGCAAGGAGTGCAGGAAGGATTTCTTTTGAAGAAATCCTTCAATCTGAGTTTGTCAAGATCCCAGGAACGTAAGGAGTGCGTGGGAGATCAAAATCATCAAGGGGATCAAGATCAGAAGGGATAGAGAGGAGAAATATTCAAAAGGAGTGAAGCTCTGAAGATTTCATGAAGTATCACTCAAGATCCATCCAGGAGGGAGCGAAATCATTCCAGATCGTCGGATCTGGGTAAAGTACACGAGATTTAATTCTTTGTGTGCATATAGGAGTGAAGGATCGTTGAAGTCCCGAAGATATTAGGGACCATTCATCGTCAAGAGGGATAGGTGGCGTAATATCCACAACTCCAGAGAAAGAACACTTCAGAAGTTTTGTGGTCAAGGAGAAGGTGAAATCGTCGAATACCCGAAGGCCGAAGTAGATCACAGCCGTCCATTGCGAAGAGCACACAACAAAGATCTATGAATTGCATGCTCTGGAGAGAAGGAAGGAAAGGAGGCAGATCTCAGGTGTCAGTCAAGAGGTACCACCCGATATCAATATATCAATGGTCGCTTTTAATTGAGAGGACAGAAAGTGCTTGGACTTTAAAAATCTAAGAGTGTGCTGCAATCATAACCACAATATTGCCAAAGGGATACGTGGTGATTGGTGGTGAATTGCGGGGAGAAAAGCAGTGTGGTCTCAAACCAATTTTGGCCACCCCGCGATCATGTGATTATGATATGTCATAGCCTAAGGTCACATCCAGGAAGGGGCTAATGCAAAAGGAGCTAGCACCTAAAACTTAATAGTTCAATAGTGCGAAGGGAGAGGTTGCGGGTGTCATAGAACCTACACCAAAAAACTGGAAGGGCATGTGTTTAATCACAAAGTGATACCATCAATGTTTCAAAGAGTCGATTTGGCTTGGAGAATCGAAGATCCTTAACCGGGAGGTAGCGTAGACCGAGGGAGAGTAGGGGGGTTGCATCACACAGAGAAGATTGTAAGGATTTGCAGGGATGTAATCAAAGTTTATTGTCGAAGAGGCGGGTTGTCTGGCCCATGAGAAATCTCTCTGGATGAGATATTTGTTGTTGAAGAAGCTGGTTTTCAGGACCGTGAGAATACTCTCTAGGTGAGTGATACAAATTTTATGAGAATAATGAAATGACTACAGATTATTAACAGGTTCTTAACACAAAATAATAGAGATACAGTAAAATTGGTTTTCTATTCAATAAGGAAATAAGCCGAAACTATAAAATACAGCGGAAACAAGCTTTCTAGAATGGTGGCGGCTTATCTCTGAGAAGAGATGTCACGGGTGCGCTCATTCGCAAGAAGATGATTACAATGAGCCTCTGAAGGCCTTTTTACAATAAAAATGAATGCCAAAAACCCTAGACATCCAAAAACCTAACCCTAGGAGATGAAGCGCCAAATGTCATGTGGGCCCCGTTTGGGTAAGTTAGTGCATCAACTTCCCGGGGTCGTAACTTTTGCATATGATCTCCGTTTTAGGTGTATTATAGCTCGTTGGAAAGGTATCACCGAGGATATTAATTTTGGGGAATATAACAAAGGAAATTATATATTTCTCACCGTTTTCCCCAAAGAACATCGTTTAGAGCCTCAAAACGGCTCCGGAAGTGAAAAACTGCTAAAAATAGTAAATTACCAAAATTGCCAGAAAACTGTTTTGAGCCAGTTGGAAAATGTGGGTGGCCACCGATATTCACCTAGATTAGTGAGAGTATTGTTGAGAATTTTTCCCTGGTGCACTGGGAATTATTCGTAGGGCTTAGAGACTTCCTTTTAGGCCTATTTCTAGTAACCTTGGAAGGGAAGTAGGATGACCAAAGGACTGCTGAGTAGAGAAGGGGCACAGTTCCTTGGGTGTGACAGGTGCATGGGGAATGAGGGAATGTGGACTAGTTGCAAAAGTGGGCACCTAGGAATGATAAATTATATTTAGAATAAGACCTTAGCTTGTTGCTAGGAACCCTTTTTCCTTGGTGGAGTTAAGACCTAACTCGGGGGTGACCTGTTGCTGATAAATTATGAGCAAAAAATTCTATGGCCGGGAGGAATGTATGAGTTATGCACACAGTTGGTGCCTTTCATAAAGACACATGTTCTTATGTGCTTGTATTGTTTATTGTGTGCTTGTTTATATATGTTTGACATGGTTAATTATTGTATGTTGTCGCATATAAGTAAATGTTATTATGTTTAATGTTGCTTGCGCATGTAAATATGGTGCCTATATCCTGTATTTTTAGTTGTGCATGGATATGAAAAATGTTGATATTATTGCCTGTTAAGTTAAGAATTGAATGTTCGGGTGCACAGGAAAGTAGGATGTGTGCACAAGAGGCTGGAACTCATGTGCGCATTTAGGAAATTATACCCAATGCACAGGGAAATCAGAATTGGTGTGTGACACCAAGGAGGTTGTGTGCACACTTGTGTTGTGTGATCAATATGTTGGTGGGGGAAATTGTTTGAGTTAATTCCACTTCTTAAAGTTGTGTTAAAAGATGAAAGTTAGTGTGGTGTGATTCAACTCGAGTTTGAATGCGTTACTTCAAGTGATACTGCACATACTAGAGTTTAGTATAGAATCTACACAGTGGAGTTTTGGAGTAGCATGGCCTAGTATTATGCTGGGGATGTTATAGATTGGTTTATTTAGAGCTACAAATGTTGAGGTTGTGTGATGTGACCCATCCTGGGGTGGTTGGGGAAAATACTTAAGGAAAACGTTGAACTGGTAAGTGGCCGAAATTGGAATTTCAGCATGGCCATGGTGCGCATTAAGTAAGAATGCACATATGTGCACGCTAAATTCATGATATTGCGGAGTGTGGCACTATAAATGCACAACAAATAATGATGCATGCATGTGTGCACTAAAAGTTTGTGGCTATTTGGAACAAATTCATGGTGCATGTGCATTACTGATACACAATGTACAAGTTAAAAATTGACATCATGCATTGACATGTGTTGAATACCAGTGCATGCATGGGATTCAAAAGAAAGGATTATGAGAATATTGTGTAGAGTTTTCATAAATTCGTTTAACAAATCTTATTGTCTGCACATTTTAAAGAATTATCAACGATTAGAGCAGGAAAAAATATGTGTAGAAGGTCAAATCATGGAATATGTGCAAAGGACATACAATCTTGGTGATGAATTTGGGGATCTCTATGTCGGTTTGGTTGTTGATGGTACATAATCCAAGGAAGAGTGCATGAACTTGGTAGAAACCATAAAGGGATTGCAAAAATATGTCTAGAACTATAAGGTTGATAATGAAAGGCTTATGAGAGCCAAGGAGTAGCAAGATGACTTTAATGTCAAATTGATGCAAAGCTTGGACATAATAGAAATGAAATGGATAAGGAGACAAATTTGAGTAGGTCAAGAAGTCGCAAGTCTCATGATGAGAAAAAAATAGAATCAAGAAGTGCTAGTAGGCATTGACCTCACTCACCAAAGCATTATTTCAGGAAAGTGCTCAATAGCTCAATTCCATCTCCTACTAGGAAGCATAAGAGAAGGACTGGGGTGGAAGAGTGTTATAAGCAAAATCTGTCCGTCGGGATAGATCCGACCTATCCGGCTGTGAAGCCGGTTACAGCCTCTTTGATAGCTCGGTACGAGACAAAGACTACCCACACCTCAAGTGGTCCTTCGCCTGAGGCGGTAATGAAGGGGAAAAAGAAAGGTGAAAGACTTACAAGAAGTCTTTCTCAGGACCACCCACCCTGGGTGTTATCCTTCCTTAGCTTCCTGGATGGCTAAAATGGCCTAGGGGGTGAAAATTATGGACAATGGGATGAAAACGAGATCTCTGATTTTTAGGAAAACGAACTAAATAAAGTGGACAGCGAGTTGTTCACTTCCTTAAAGCGTTGGAAACTGCCCCAGAATGGGTCCCCAGGATAAGCCGATGTCCTGGGTAATTAACCAATGAATGTCTTGAATAAAAGGATGTGAAACAAGGGTGAAAAGATGGATTAAAATATACAACCAAGTACTTTTAAATGGATGTAAATTGTGAACAACAAGTTGTTCGAAGCTTTCAAGATAGGGAAACAAGACCAGAATGGCTTGATACCCCCCGGGGTGACCCAGGAAGTGATCCCGGAAGGTTGTTAAATCAAAAGTGGGCTGTAATAGTGGATGAAAAGCCTTCTAACAATCTGTTATAGCTATGATATAAGAGAAATTATTCACAACTTCAATTTTGGTTCGTGAGTGAAAAGGTGGACTGACGAAAGGTTGACTTTAAAATTATTTTATTGGTCAATTTTTTGTTTTTATCACATGCCTTGGCCACCACACTGTTTTGAAGGTTATCCCGATCAGGCAAACACATCCTGGAACTATGCCAACCAGTATAAGAATATTAGTCCTAGAATACCACGGTGGTTAGGTTGAAGAGTGCCCCATGCAGTTCATAGAAGTAGGGATTAGCCACTTCTTGTCACTAGCGCTTTCGGGCTCTTAAAACCGCTTGGATAGAAGAAGGATACCTGTGAAAAGGAAGAGGCTCAAGACCTCCCTAAAGAGGGTTTTTGATGAGCTTAGCCAAGTAGAGAAGTATTCCAACCGAGCTAAGCTAATCAACTCCTTGACTGTGTGGTACTAAGGAAAGACCAATTGACTTGTACTAACTAGACAACTTTCGAGGGGCTCCTGATGAAGACTCCCTGGCTTTGACACTTAATATCCTACGAAATTGAAATTGCATAAAATGAAATACCAGGCCATCCATGTGGCGAGGTCATGTCTTACTTTCACAAGTGTGCCTCCTGGTTACTGAATTTGAAATCTATTTAAAACTATATACATAAAACAAGTAAATAGATAGGTGACATATATGTCACGGCTAGATAATATGTATATGTAAATATCTAAATAATATAAGTTTTTTTTTCTGTGTATGGGGCGGACCCCAGAATTGTTTTTAAGTTTTTTTTTGTTTTTTTTTGCGGCATTTTGCATATATTTAGCTTGTTGATTTTGCATGGCCCCTTTTAGGGGAAACCACCTGTAGATTAGTGAGCGAAAAGTGATACAATGAAAATATAGCAAGATTAGATAATTACAACATGACAACTACACCATTCAACCCAAAGGAATGGGTTGAGGCTCTTTGTGAATGAAAAAGCCGCCATATGCATGAAAGCCCCAACTAACTCCTTGTATGGGGATTGGAAATTTAGTGTTTGAAATATAAAACGTGTGATGGTTATCCACACAAGTATTAACCAGATTTTTTACATGAATTCACAAGTGAACCATTCAAACTACCTACACAAATCAAACATATAAACATTGGTATGTGTATCAAATTTTTTTGGAGTGAGTGCAAGTGATAATTAAAGTGAATATGAGAGTGATTGGGTGGGATTTACCGATCGAAATGTGTGTTTTTATTCACTGCCCTGCTGGCCCCTTTGCCTCAAACATGTCTCTAGGTGGTCCCCAACCGCTTAAGAGAAGCAGAGTGGGTGACTGGTTGTATCCTTGCAGGCAAACAATGAAATTTTAGTATTTATGCATGGAAAAACTGAAATAAACATAACAAAAATTTACACATAAGAAGTATATAACAACCAACTAAGATGACTGTCCCATGGGGGGAAATTGACCAAAATGATCGATTTTCCTATTTGGGACAACAAGGTTAATGGTAAGAAAACATAACACAAATATACATGAATGAAAAGATAAAGCAAACAAGTATGGACAACCAGCTAAGAGGTCTATTTAAGGGTTCTCCTAAGGGGCCCTAGGACTCCCAGCCACTAGCTAAGGCTGAAAACAATTGAATACTTCAGAAAATCTGCACTAAAACACATTAAACAAATTAAACCAAGTTGTTAGAAGATGAAATTAAGCAAGTTAAACCCAAGGAAGCAACAACAAACACCTAGCTAACCAATCCCTCCTTGAGATATCTAACATAACAAGCATTTACCCCTACCCCTCAACCCTTAACCAACAAGTGACACATCCAAGAACTAAAATTCAGCAAGTATCACACACACAAAGAGTCTTATAAATTTCAGCATAGCTTTGTTACTATATTCATCCTCCTTTTTACAATGCCAACCCTCTTATTTATAAAGGAGAGGTGAAGGCTTAGGGTTAGGTCACAAGACACTTGTCACTTTTGGAAAAGTGACAAGTGGACAAACCCTAAAGTATTTTTGTCTTTTTACAAAAAGTAATCTTATCCTAAAGAGAGCCTTATCCAAAATGGGATCAAATCAGATTTGATTTGACCCTTCAATTACATAGTAAAACATGCCAAAAAGTAAATCATGCGAGAGTTCATATTACAAAAAATCTTTTTTCATAAAATGAAAAAACTTGATATGCCACATCACCATTTGCCTTGGGATTTGTGCCATCCCAAAGGCTCTTTGACTGCTGCCATGTTTTGCAGCTGTAGGTGAGGTGTTTTAGGAAAATACCCGGTCATCCATGGCTGCTGGATTCACCGGAATGAAGCCCCACGGTGTGGGGAATTTGTCAAGCTGCTTAGGAGGGCAAGGGGCCTTTGCTCTTTGGCCATTGTAAGTAAGGAAATTCCCACTATTCAGACACTTTTCAGACCTAATTATACCTCCCCTTTGCTGCCTATGAGTTTCCCTGTGAGCTGGTCGAAGCATGGCTTTGATTTGGGCTTTTTTTTTTGGTGAAGGGACCCCTTGGACCTAAATATTTGAGAGGCTTTTACCCTGTACCAAACAACCACAAAATTGTTCTTTATTTTTCCCATGCTATAGCTCTGTCCACTATCTATCCACTGCCTTTCGTTTGGTGCAAATCTGACTCTGGATGAGTGAGATATGGCCCCGGGAAGGTGCGCGGAAGGAGCCGACCAGGAGACTGATCAGGGAAGATTTTGAAGTTGGCCTCACTAGGCCCAATTTGACCTTGGAGGCCCCCAATTAGGCCTCTTTCTGGCACATGCTTGTTGGGCCAGGAATGAGTTCCTATCGCTCTGGGACATGTCACTAAAAATATGGGCTGAATTTACTGAGGTGGATGTAATGGATGTATTGTAGACTTATCCCCGGTCGTTTCGACTATTCATGGGCGAAAATCCACCTTCGTATGGTGAAGTTATAACATTAAAAAGGCCAATGACCCTTGGGAGGGGGAATTAAATTTTTAACATATAGTTCAAAACTCATTTAAAATTTTATTTAAAACTTTATTTACATTTTAATCAAATATTATAAAATCTTAAAAAATAATTTTAATTACAAATATAAAAATATATTTATAACTAAACTAAAATTCAAAATTTAATATAATATAAAATTAAAAAAAAACAAAATAAAATTAAACTTAAATTTTAAATATTAAACTATAATCAAATTAAAAATTTGACATTAATTTGAAACCCCCCACCCGTCAGCCCCTGGTCACCATATGACCAGGCTAGATATGAAAAGGATCCCACGGGCTATGGAGGAGGTGGTTGGTGGCTGGGAGGAGGGAGTAGCTCGCGCGCGGAGAAAGGGGGAAGTGCAGAGGCATGGGGGAGCTAGGATTGGTGCACGCCCAGGAGGAAAGGGGAAGAGGGGACGGGATAAGGGGGAAAGGAGGAGGATGGGGGAAGAAATGGAGGTAGGGCCAAGAGAGAGGTGGGAGGTGGCCGCATGGGGAGGCTGTAGCGAGCGTGTGACATCGGAGGGTTTGGGTTGGAGAGGAGAGGAGTCTGTGTGAAAGGGAGCAGCGTGGAGGTGGAGGTCATGGGAGAGGAAGAGAGTATGGGTGTGGAGGTGGCTGAGGGAAATGGGTGGGGCTGCATGCAACAACAGGAGGAGAGGATCTTGGTGGTGGCGCTCGGGTGGTGGATGGGTGGCCAGCCACCTCCAAAAATCAAATCCAAAACTTTGGGACTATGGGTTTTTTTGGCAATAAAATGGACGAGAGGTTTTGGGTTCAAACCCCCTGCCCTCCATTTGAATTTATGGGAAATTCTTGAAATTTTTGGGCAAAGGAGAAGGGGGAGGACTCGGGTTCAAATCCCAGGGCTTCCTAGTGACATGCCAAAGCCTACAATCTTCATCAAATAACTTCATAATTTAAAAAATCTAAAGGAGCCATGGAGGCTTGGGCCTGGTGCCCAAGAGGGGTTCGAATCCCCTCTCCTTTGCATCTTTTACACACACATAACTTCCTGAACTCAACAACTAACAAATAAATCTGTACCAACAACCAATACCACACTTGAGCCAGGCAAATAAACATCAATTTGAAGGAAAAATACAAATTCTTCATGCAGGATCTCAACACAACCATCAAAATCTTCCTTAGTTTCTTTTCCTGGAAAGAGGATTGATGGGTTACCTGGTTAATTTGTTTGAATATTACTGCATGGAAGCTGGTTGCCCACTATAGAGCTATAACTACTATCATAAAAACCCCCTCTGCTGCCATGAATTCCTGTTGCAGAGCTCTCCCCCTTTGGCCAAACTTTCAAAATGGCTTGGGAGAGGGGAGAAGGGTGAGTTTTGATTTTTTTTTTTTTAATTTTTCAAAAAAAACCAATTTCCCCAAAATTTGCATGAGGCTACGTGCCTCCTCCCATATTTTCCAATTTTCTGAATATATTTAATAAAATTTTTAATTAATTTTTTTAATATTTCTTGGAAAAATGTGCAAGTCAAAGTTTGACTTTGACCCTGCTGTTGCTGACTTAGCCCAAAAATGTTGTCGTGTGAGAGAGAGTCGGAATCAGATGCAAGTCACATCGTTGGAAAGGTATCGATGATTTCATCAGGAATATTTCATCACCAACTTGAGATAATTCCACCTCAGTCCTCAAATTGGGCCCGGAACAGTGGCCACTTAAAACTCCTGACTTGCTGGTGGGCCCACATGACACCCAATCATGCGAAAGGTGCCAAATTTCCATACGATATCCAATCGAGGAAAATGAGGTACCGTCGGAAAGGTATCAACGATTAATTTGATAAGGAAACATTATATTTTTGTGTCGGGGTCATTTATGACTATCTTAGCTATTATGAAACCCTGTCATGCGTGCTGGCAGACCCCTTTTTGCCTAAAATCATTGACCAACTTGTGATAGATCTAACTAGGCCATCCAAGGTCGGAATGAGGCAAATGAGACATTGTTGGTAATGTGTCTGAGTCTATTACAGCATGACATCACTGAATATCTGATTTATAACTCTTTACCCACTAATTTTAAATCATGAAGCACTGCAACCAATTTGGTGTCCAAAAGTGGTCATGAACTTGCGGAAGCTCGTTCTTACCAACCGGGGGTCAAAACCAAGCATGGGATATACCGTTGGAAAGGTCTCACACTTCCCTACACCATGTCTAGGTTTGATTTTCCTTTTGAGACCAGAATATGAACAAAATCAGACCAGGAAGTCACAGCTATTGGTTTTGGTCGTTCGGGTGACATTGACTTTGCGTCCCTCGTATGGGGTCATACTGACTCGGAATCAAGCTCATGATATCCTGTTGAAAATCTTGTCCTGATTCCTACCACCTGGAAGTGTTGTATTCCATGAATCAAATAGCCTTGACATGAGGAAGAAATGTCATGGGAATGCCTAGAACTCCCTGAAGGCAACCAACTGATACTCTTTCAAGGGCAGAGTCCATAGTAACTATGACCCCCGCCATTGTCTTTGATTGGAACCATAGCACCAAGGGGATTTTATGGAGAAGTAACTGTGTAAAACAACATGTTGAGCCCAGAGCATATTTTTGGGTCAACATTCTTGGCACCGGAGGGGAAATGCCTTCCAAAGCATGTCGAATAATGGAATCACCCGCGTGACAGGCGGGAATACTGGGTGGAAATTCATACTTTCAAAGTGACCGATGTGGGTGAGGGGGGAATTCAACTGTAGTATAAGGACCATTTTTCACATTAGGGAAAACCAAAGAATGAAAGTGGTGCAGTAAAGATATACATCAGAATTTATACTGAGATTCACATAAGATAGAAGAATGGGAATAATGACCCGGGTTTTGTTGAGCAATGTGGCCCAAGTGACACGGGTCCCTCACCCGGATTATGGCTTAACTGTGAGAATCGAGGCTTAAGGTGAACCTTGGCCCAACACAAAGTCTCATGCATACGTTCGATTCTCGACACACAAACAAGCAAACATGAGTTTTTGAAATCAACGACCCACCAAAGGAAAACTAACAAACAAACCAGTCAAACAAGGGAATAAAGAAATATAAAAAACCTGTGGAAGTAGATGCTGAAATCTCAAGTGCTCATAAGTGATGGAGCTTTGTAGGAAAACGACCATTGCTTGGAGAAATTAGATTGTAAGTGGTCAGGTAAAGTGTAGTTTCAATCACATAGCTATGTAAGCCATCATGCCATCATGGTTTGTAGCTTCACCACAGAATGATATGCTACCTCCTTAGACTTTCCCTGCTGACTTTGATGAAATAACAACCAAGTTTACTCCCATTTAAGATGACTTTAAGACAAAGTTTCCCAAAATGTCAAGTATGATAAAAGGGATTCTAGGAATCCAGTATTTTCAAGTAACCACCCAATAATAAGGACAATATCCTTCATATTGAACACTAGAAAAACCCAAAAGAAGGCAACCTACAACGTTAAAATGAAAAAGACCAACCCATGGAAAAATCAAAGAAGGGATTATACTCGAAAATCGGAACCAAACAAATAAAGAATCAATAGTTGAAACCAAGGAAAAAGGGCTCAAGACTGAAACCATGGGGAAATATACAAGCATGAAAAGGTAACAACAAATACATACAAGAAAGAGAATCAATACATTGAATAGATACAAACAAGAAAAGAACAAATGGTGACTTATGCATAAGATGACGAGGCCTCTCAGGAGTAAAAGAACTTTAGGTGACGACCATTCACGGGGAATTGAAGTGGTTCTCCATCCAAGGTGTTTAATCTGAAATAATTTGTCCCTAAGCCCTCGTAGATTGTGTAAGGACCCAACCATAATGAATCAAACTTGCGATGTTTGGATGGGGCCTCATGTGCTTTGTCCCATAATAAAACATCATCTCCTACTTTGTAATTTACCATTGTGGCTCTTTTATCAAAGGAACATTTAACAATGTCTTGCTTCTTTTGGAGGTGTTGGAATGTGTCCTTTCTTACCTCTTCTAATTCGAGGAGTGTGTCTAAACGATGTTGTAACGGTTGGAAATCATCTTTTTCCTTAGCAATAGCCAACCTCAAGGTTAAAATTTGTAAGTGAACAGGCAGGACAGCAGGAGCGCCATACACCATAGTGTAAGGACTTTGACCCGTTGATGTCTTTGGAGTTATACAATCAGCCCATAAAGCAAAGTTTAACTTTGTATGTTGTTATCCTTGACTATCCTCTTAAGGATCCGAATCATATTTTTATTCATTGATTCGGCCAAACCATTACCTTGGGGGTAATAGGTGGAAGATCGAAAAAGTTGGATGTCGTATGTAACACCAAGGTGTAACATGACATCAGACATGAAAGCTGATTCATTATCAGTTAATATCTCAGCAGGGGTCCCAAAACAGGATAAAATATTATGTTCAATGAATTCTACCACATGTTGACTCATAGCATTCCTAAGAGCGATTACTTCAGCCCACTTTGTAAAGTAGTATGTGGCTGTTAAGATGAATACATGACCAGCACTGGACGACGGTGAAATCTGCCCAATAAAGTCCATGCCCCATCTTGCGAAAGGGACTTGGACTTCAATAGGTCTAAGAGGTAAGGCAACCAACTTTTGCTTCCCAGTGAAGCGTTGGCAAGCTTCGCATTTCTGAACAAGTAAATGGGCGTCTTTGTGGAGTGAAGGCCAAAAGTAACCTGCATGTAGAACTTTCGCTACAGTGGTTTTGGCTAAAAAGTGACCTCCACAAACCTCAGAATGGCATTGTTCAAGTGCCATTTGGGCTTGATCAGGAGTCAAGCATCGTGACGAAATCGCATCAAGGTTTCTTTGGTAAAATATTTGGCCTTGTAAAACATATCGGACAATTTTTAAACGAAGTGTTCATTTGGATTTAGTATCCATGTCCGGTTGACACACACCATTGATCAGGAAATATACGATAGGTCTGTACCATGGTTGTGAGGCTAACTTGATTTCGTTAACCAGTTATTTGAAAGAAATCAAGTCATCTACTTGAGGTGGTTCAACTATGACCGAGGGATGGGATCGGGTTAGCAATCTAGCCAACCCTATCCCCCTAATGGTTTTTATCGGCTTAATTTCCAAGTCATACTCTTGCATGCGCATGATCCATTTGGACCACTTACTATGCAATTCGGTTTGATTCAAAGCAGCGACTAAGAGAGAGGTAGGCACATAAACCTGAACTTTATGGCCTTGGATGTAATGTTGAAATTGTTCCAATTCTTTATACAAGGAATAACCATTTTTCTCCAGTGTAGAATAATTCAATTGGTGGGGTTTCAAATTTTGGCTCATGAAGGCGATTGGCCTAATATTTTCCTCATGATCCTTTTGCAACAAGATTGCAGAAATTGTCTCCTCTGATGAATTAGTGTACATGAAAAAGTCTTTAGAGGGATCATGACTGACTAACAGAGAGGCAAAATCAATGGCTTGCTTAATGGATTCAAAAGCCTGAAGGGTAGGGGGGTCCCATTTGAACCGAATGTCTTTCTTCATAAGTTGATTTAGAGGCTTAACTACTTGATCAAAATCAGGAATGAAGCGTCTCAGGAAGTTTATCTTTCCAAAGAAAGATTGCATTTCCTTTTTATTGGTAGGTAAGGGTAGCTTTTTGATTGCTACCACTCTCCCAGGATCAACTTTTACACCTTCTCGAGAGACGATGTGACCCAAAAGTTTTCCCTCCATAACACCGAAAATGGTCTTCTTAGGATTTAAAGATATGCCAAACCTATGACATCTAAGGAGAACTTGCCTAAGGTGATCAAAATGACTACTCCGTTCTTTGGAAAAGACTGTTAGGTCGTCGAAGTAAAAAAAAATGATCTTACCCAATAATCCTCTGAAAGCAATGGCCATGGCACGTTGAAAGGTGTTCCCAACATTAATCAATCCAAAATGCATCTTGTTATATGCATATGTGCCCCAAAAAGTGATGAAGGTGGTTTTATGACTATGAGAAGGATTGAGGGATATCTAATTGTAACCTGAGAAACCGTCTAAAAGGTGTTGATACTAAGAGGGGGGTGAATTAGTATCAAGTACAATTTAAAACCTTTTTCAACTTATAATTAAACCATTCAATTATATTCAATGAGAAATGAACAATAGTATAAGAGTTACACCAATACACCACAATATACCAT